>JAPSGF010000046.1:2525293-2751948 GCA_035772895.1 Perdix hodgsoniae | reverse complement strand
GCGCCCCCTGGCGGACCCGCCCGCCGCAACGCCCGGACCGGGGGCGGCCCCCGAGGGGATCCCGCGGGCGGAGCCCCCCTGGCTCGGTGTGCCGCCGGAGCCGCGCGCTCCGCGGAGCCCGGCAGCCTCGGCTGGCACCGTCCCTTCGGTGCGGACTGAAACGTTGCCCCGCGGAAAGGCTTTTAAGCGGAGCGCGTTGTTTAAATATGAAAATAATCGCGTCCTCCATCAGCTCGTACGCGGAGTTTGGGTTCCGTGGCTCAGTACGAGGCAGGGGAACACGGAGCCCTCTTTGCTCCGGATGCTGACACGCAGCTGCTGCCCGGGTTTCGTTTACACGAGATCGGTGCTGGCACCTCGTTCACATGCGGTCGAAACAACTGGACTTATTACTGCTTTATAAAGAAACACATGTATAAAATACATAACACAAGAAGCGTTCCTCGGGGATCTCGCTTTCCATTGTACAGGGGGGCAGAATGTAGGAAGAGTCCCTTCAGAGGGTACTGAACGACTGATGATAAATCCCAGGGAATGCCGACTTTCCTGAGCAGGGAGCCTCCAGAACTGATTTGTCATCAGCATTCATTCCGGTCCGGGAACGGCAGAGGAAACCGTTGCTCCCTTGGACATGGCTCCTGGAAAACCAGCGGGCAAGTCACAGAGCAAAGCACGCTCCCTGGAAATAGCATCACCCTGGAAACAGATCTAAGGACATTCCTTCCACTTTATTCAGCGTGGGGCTGCTGCGGGCTGCCTTCCGTGCACGTCTGGTTCACACTGATGTGCCTCGATGACTTCAGCTAAACGCCGATGACGCCAAAATGCTCTGCACCTCATTCTCACGCCCTGCATCTTGAGTGTGTTAGGTCATGGCTTCGCAGGCTGCTTCATCACTCTGCTTTCTTCAAGGAGCTCTTTGGGAGGCCTGCGTGGCTCGGCAGTGAGCATTTCATGCTGGAGTGCACTCCAGCAGGGGCTGTATTGAAAACTCTTCAGAAAGAGGGGAAAAAAAAACACACCTTAATCTCATCGGCCTCCTGCCTGATTGTTTGCCAGAGGTTATAAGCATTTTCCCCAGCCAGATCAGATAACTCCAGAGACTAGAGAAAGAGGAGGAAAATTCCTTACTGGAAAAGTTGATTTACATTCAGGATCATTTTCTGACGTGCACAAAGCTGTATGCTGTTACTGGAATAGAGCTCAGCTTCAGTGTTTCACTACTGGATGCTGTAAGACAATTTGAGATGAAGATCGGTTTGCAATCTGATAACTGGAGTCTGGATTGCAGAGCATGCCACAGCTTGCCTGGGCAACTTTAATAGCGCAAACATCTAAATCAGGCAGGAAATCTAACCACAGCCAGTTTGGTGGTTATTCCCTCGGGCGAGAAGGCATAACGCAGTGGGGTTCCTGCAGGCCTGCTTGTGGAGAGCTGTGCCAGAGCAGGCGGGAACGAAAGAGGGAAGCGGCATGGCTGCGCTGAGCTGGGAGCAGTTTCTGTATCTCATCTCTCACACTTTGGACTCGACTTTCCTAGCCGGCTCCCAATTTGTGTCTATTGCTTGAGTGTGCAGCAGGTTTTCTTTGCTTGCCCCAGCCCAGCACGAATGCAAAGCCGTGTCCCAGGAGCAGCATGTTCAGCTGGGATACACACACCTGTGTGGCAGTGAGCAGCAGGACAGTTCTGTGGGGACAGTGCACCTGAGTGGCTCTGGGGCAGCCAGCAGCAGGGTGCTGACCCCTTTCAGGTTCAGGGAGCTGCCACGCCTCATAGAATCATAGAATGGCCAGGGTTGGAAGGGACCTCAAGGATCATCAAGCTCCAACCCCACTGCCGCAGGCAGGGCCACCAACCTCCAGATCTGGTACTGGAACAGGTTGCCCAGGGCCCCATCCAACCTCGTCTTGAGCACCTCCACAGATGGGGCATCCACAGCCTCTCCGGGCAGCCTGTGCCACACGTCACCACTCTCTCTGTGAATAACTTCCCCCTCACGATGTGTTTTGCTGAGAGCAAAGCATGCCTCTCAGCTGCCACGGTGCAGCATGCTGTTGTGATGGGTAACACAGCACATGGGGCCGGATGAACCCCACTTGGCCCAGCCCAGCCCTGGCTGTGCATGTCTGCAAAGTCCTTCTCCCATTTACAGCACAGGGACTAAATGGCATGTTAATTCAGGCTTCTCTGCTTAGGCAAAGTCATTTTAAATTAAGATACATTAATGCACATCTCTCATTTTAGATGATGTATATTCTGATTACTATGTGCATTCGTTTCCTTCTTTATTATTATTATTAGTTTGAGGAGTAGCTGAATAAAGGAATGAGTTGTAGGGAAATGTAATGGAGCGTACACGCTGTTCGTTATATGGAATAGCGTGGTCCATACTGCTCCCGGATAAATGAGTCACCAGGACTCTATAATTGGTTTCTTAATTATTTATGAAGGGGTCTTTTAACAACAGTAATTTTTCCATTAATGGCAAGTAAGGATTTCATTATCTCTAACTACACTGCCTTTTTGTTCTATGCCACCGCAAATATCAAATTTTATTCTTTCTACGGCTATAATATACGAAGGAATTTCAACTCTGTAAAGTAATTATTCTTCCCCGTCTGCTTGGGAATACAAGTGTAGGTCATCTTATTTTTGGTTTCTTAATCACAAGAAGGTGTATCATTTTTCAGAGGACTTATTGGGCAGGGGCCTCTGCGATCTCAGGCAGCACAGGGAGCCTGGAAGGGGAACTGGGCAGTGCACTCAACATCCCCAGTGCAACCACTGGGACTGGTCAGCTCCTGCCCACAGGAATACATCGGACAGCAGTCTATATTGCTTTCAACAGAAAATATCAAAAAATAGGCTGGAATTGCTACAGACCTGCAGGTGCATAGATGAGGTGATCTCGGGTGACAGGAGAGTTTCTCCTGGTAAAGTCCAGCCTTCTCGCCATCCGCACTCTGTGGGCATTGCATCAGAGGGCTCGCTCCCCAGCCAGCACAACTGTTTTCATAATAATAAATTATAACTTGGCACTTTTGTAGCACTCTCCAGTTCAAAGCTGCGCTGAAACATTATCTAATTAATTCTCACAATAGCCCTGGAAGGCAAGGAATGGAGGTAGTGAGCTAATGTACTTGCCCAATGACAAACAATGAGTCAGTGGGAGAGTGGGAGTAACACTCAAGGGCCCTTGATGTTTAGATCTGAGACAGCATCCTTCTTTTCATAAAGGCATTTTAGTGATTTACAAGACAGAACCCATATATTTAATTACAATTACATCCAACTACTCCAAATTAATAGATTAAAAGGGGAGAGAAAACATTAGCCTAGTTAGCACCAAGGAGAAATCACATGCTTTGCACATCAGTAAAACATTAACCAAAGCAATTAAAAGGTACAAATATGTGGTATAAGCAGAGTTGGCAAATCCCCATGGGAGGGCTTCCAGCTGCAAGGCTGGGCACAGGCTGGTGGGCCCTGCCCTTCCCTGCCCTCCCAGGGGCTGGGGGCACCCACGGCACCAAAGCCACCAGCCCGTCCCCACCGCAGGGCACAGGGTCGTTTGCCTTGCCCCACAGAGGCAGAGATGCCTCTTGCTGCCCAGCAGCAAACCCGAGGGACCTGCAGAGACGCAGCTCAGTGTTTGACTGAAGCAGGCAAAGTGTGGCAGTAATATTGTATGAGAAATAAATGCAAAGCTCTAGGGGGGCAAGGGGAGCAAGTAAAGAATCTTAAAATGTCACTGGCACTGTAATAATACCAGTGCAGATATCACAGCAAGAAGCAGCAATAAAAAAGGCAGGGATTTATTAAGAGAAACTGTCAGTAAAGGAGATAATGGGCAATTAGAACTGGTATTTCATAAACTCGTATCAACAGTAGAAATATTTGAATCAAATATATTGCTGGCATGAGGAAGAGGTACGTTCAGAGATTTCATACAAACTGAAATATAATTCCAGGGGCCCATTAATCAGCTGGAACAACTTCTGTAACAATGCAATTTTATTAAAATGTTCAGCAGTTACAGAGTGAAAAGAGCAACTGAAGCTAATTAACCCAGGAATAATTTTTTTGTCAAACTCAGGAGTATCCGACTGAAATTGAGAGGGGAAAAAGAAAGGAAAGTCACTGTTGCATTAAAATGCCAGTAATGGAAAATAAACTGAAGCAGGGTCAAAAAGAATTGTGACTTCAATACAAGCAAATACTCAAGGAGAATGCTGATTGTATATGTAGGGACTTTACCACCTTCCGAGGGTTGTTGATGGGGAGAAACCTAGGTTCGAAAAATATTTGTAAAACAGAAAACAAATTCACTGATGCTGTGAATTAAGTTGCTTATTAATGCAGGATAAGATGTCTCCTAAGTAGTTCAAACTAAAATAACGACGTGGCACTTTCTTTTTCAGACCAACAATTACTTAATCAGAAACGTGTATTAGAAAAGAAGCCTCCCTTCAGAACAGAATATGGGATTATGGAAATTTTCCATGCGGCAGCAGATAGTGCACCTTCAGCTCTTGGCCTTTTCTTTCCTATTCTTGTTTTCCCAGGGAATTTTTCTTTTTTTTCCAAAATTTGGACTAGGTTTGTTCTTTTGTTCTGGCCTTGCCATAGCAATACCCAGCTTCTGGAGGCTTTCCAAGGAAATTGGTGAACAGTGGATTGCTGTGCGTTGCTGTTTTATTGACCAAATGGCTCTCAATAATTAGCATGATGGGAAAAGTACCAATAAAACTTTCATTATAAATCTTTGCTTTCCTCCAGGATTTAGGGTCAAATAATAGAGCCACGCACAAGCAGTGCACTGTTTTTAGCATCAGCAGTTATGAAAACCATAGCACGTACGTAAGATTTTTCTCGAGCAGCTCATTTTTCTGTCCTTCACTAACCTTTTTCTCTTGTGGTAATGGATTATTTTTTATGGAAAGCACTTTGTAGCATGCAGGGTCAAAGTTTTCCATCTCCCCCCTCCCTCCCCTTGGGTCTGCATTTCAGTCGGAAAATCGCTGCTCTCTCAGCCAAGCGAGAGCATTTTCCTCCCAGCTCTCCCTGTAGGATGGGGCCTATCCTGAACACACAGGCTCTGTTTGTTCTGCTGCACCCAGCCCAGCCTCATTTTGCCTCTTCCCACATCTCTATGCCTGGTGTCCCAGCCTGCTCCACAGCTTCCCAAGAAGTGGGCTACATGACCTGGAGTTGCAGCAGCACAGAGGCTACCACTGGCTGGGCACCTGCCCTACACAGGCACAGGCTTTGTGCGACCCCATGGAAGGGTCTGCCCTCATAGATGTTGTTAAAAACTCCAACCCTAGATTCACAGTCCCCTACCCCCAGCTGATAGAACACAGCTGGGCGGGAGGCTGGTGCCCAGCCCTGGCACCTCTGGGCTGCCACAAGTGACCAACTGCGTGTTTTAGGGCTTGGGGGAGAGCAGCAGCCCCTCAGTAGAGCACAGCATGATTGCCTACACCATGCATGCTGCAGACAAAAGACTCCGATAACCAATCCCCCAGGAAATTAGCATTAATTAGCAGGGTGCTGCAATCCTGCAAGCTACTGCCATTTATCCCACTAATGTCATCTCTGCACTACATGAGCTCTTAAGATTTCTGACATTAAAACTATTAGCAGCCTCAAATAAAACGTAACTGATATTCTTTCCAAAGTGGAAAAAGTACTGGAGAATATTATGCAGCATTATTATTAGGTAGGGCTAAAACAAATAGCAAAGGCTCAAAAGACCACTGTATTTAGCAATCTTCTTTATTTTTATAGATGCAGTAAAAGCCCCATGACTTACAGTTTTGCTTCTAAGGAGAATGTTCTCAGTGAAGAAAAAAATGAAAAAATGACAAAAGCACATATTAGATGCACAGCCCTCAGTCTGGAGCTGCCTACACTTGATGATAGTACTGGCAGTATTTCTTTTAAAATGTTTGTGCCTCAACCTCATTTTTTCCTGAGCTACAGTTGAAGTCAATACATTCAGCGCAAACAAATCGACACCCACAAAATCCCGTCTGTGCAACATTTACTGGGAAATTCACAACTCCGGAAATGCAGCTGCAGACTTTCACCTTTCCCTGCCTCCTTTGAATCAAAGCTTCTTGGGCTGGGCTGGGGAGGCCACAAGCAGCAGAAGAGGCAGCCCGCACTGCTGGCAGGAGATTCACCTGCACACCTCTACTACCCTGCGCAGGCAACCCTGCTTTTCTGTCTAAGACACCTTCTGCCTACCAGAACTATAGTGCCAGCTTTTTTCCTTGCATCAGCACTGAGAGGTGACCAGGAAGAGGACAGAGATGAATCAGTCCTGTGCTCTGGATGCTGCTAGAGATGAGTGAGGCTCTTCAACACTCTTGCTCATGCATTCACGCTGCTGGCCACTGCAGCCTTTGGTTCCAACTGTAGAGTGATATAATAGTAAACATACACACCACTCACTCAAAACATTCATTTTCACCCAAACGACATGGATACTTACAACTGGAATGGAGGTAGCTGGACAGAGAGGTCTCCAGGAGCACAGACACTGTTGGACTGTGACCTGCAATCAGATGTTTTTGTTCTTCACTGACTTAAAAGGCATTTCCCCTGCAGACTTGTTCATGTCTTAAAGCTGCCAGCATTGTCCCAGCAGTCTCCTGAGCTAGGAGCGTGCATGGCAACACAGATTAACTGCTGAAATTATGAGAAATTCTTCATTTACTGCCTCTGCTACAAAAGCTCACAGCCCTAATAACTCAGAAGCACTGACAAACCTGCTATGCTCCGTCAAAGCCAAGTAGTGCTCTGTAGTGCTTTTCACCACAAAGGCATTGCTCATTGATCCCAGGTAAGGACTGGTTCCTGAGCTTTCAGTACAGCACAGCTCTAATAAGCAGACTGAGCCCCCTCTGCAGCAGTGGTGCTTCTTCCAGTGCCAACACAGCGTAAAGTACATCTTTGTATTACCTTCAAAGTCAGGTAAAACCAAACCTTCTGCAACAAAAAGTATTTATTGTGCTCAAGCAGAAGATGCATTCCAGCAGCAAGTGTGTACTGATGCTACTTCAAAAGCTTTGTTTCTACATGTAAAGGTCCACCACCTATAACAGACTGGAGGTGCATGCAATATACAAGAGATGTACGCTCCATTTCCATCACCTGCAGTGGGTTGGTTTTTGGTCTGACTGACACACTGGGAACAAAACTACTTTTGGTAGTTATTTTTCTCGTGTTCTCAGTAGGGTGAAATAAATTAAAGAAGGTCCAGATTTAACGAGTTGGAGAAGAGGCTGTGCATAACCTACTGCACTGGTTCTTTCCCCAGGTCTGAGGTCTCCTGAGTCCCAGAGGTGGGGGCTCCTTGTTTTTACTGAGGATGTGCTGGCTGCTGGGTCTTACTCCTGTTCCACACACTGTGGGACAGCCTGCTGACTGATGGCCTGTCACGCTAGGAAGACGAGGAGGTGAATCACACAAAGAAACAGTGGAAAAGAAGCAAAACACAGGGGATGAGTAACAGCTAACATTCTGAAGACACTTCTGTGGGGTACAATAACACCGCCAAATACACATTATCCAAGAGTTTTAACACAATTTATTTTATGCTTAAATAATCAACTAGATCATCCAGTGTTTGTTGTTTTCATACATATGTAATTAGAGCTATTATCAATGAATGCTGTTTCCATATGAATATAATCAACAAATTAAAGTATTTCACCAAAACCCAAATAAAAATGCCCTTTAAAACACAGCAGCCTTAACAACCTAATATTACACTGCTAGGATGATTACAGATGATTGGCTTACTGAAAGATTCTACATCTTATAGCCAGTACACAATACAGTAATAATTTTACAGCGTGCTGCCAGTCTATTAGCTAATAATTTCTCTTCAGTTCATTTAAAAAGTATCCCAAACTTGTGCCCGCTGGAGCACCAACCCACTTCTAAAGCTGCAAGCATTACCCCCGTTATAAAGCGAGAACAGATAGCACCCCCCTCCCCATAATGCAACTACTGTATATGTTATGGTTTTTAGGTCATTTCATTGAAAAATTGGCAACAGCAACAAATATTAGATGAAGGGCTTTGTGTTTACAGATAAAATCTTATTTTTCATGTTGCAGTATAGTGTTTGCAAAACTGGAAAAGATTTAATCAAAATAAGGTGAAACACATGCATCAAAATATTAGTACTCTGAAGAAAAATTTTCACAGAACTACAGAATTCCTCATTTTGGGAATCATTTAAATTTGCAGCAGATTTTAAAGATTTTTTTAAAATCAAGCTAGCATTTTTGCATATACAAACATTATAATTGCTAATATACAAGAATCTGTGAAGATACACCCAGAATATCCCTGTAGGTGTAGCTGTTTGAGACACCTAGCCTGCTCAATGCATTTGCAGTATTCTGTCTGTGATCGAAAAGGCAGTGCCTTATCAACGTTTATTCTATTTTGTTAGAATTTATACAGTGTTATTTATTTACAGCAAAACTATCGATGTTTAAAAAAGAAACAACTAGTGTTTTATACCCTGACAGTTTGGGTCCGAGAAAAATAAGGCGAGCTGTTGTGGATTTTAGTAATTTTAGTGTCTTTCCATGGTTTAACCATTTCGTCTTCGCACATCCCCTCTAGCCACAGGAATTTATTTCTTTTGTGATGACATCAAACTGCTTGAAATAAGCTGTTAACAGCATGACATCTTGTATATACACTGCATTGTTAACTGCGCACTCTCCAATCCTGTGAATGAAAGTGAATTTCCATGCTCTGTAAATTGGCTCATGCTAAATTAATTTTTTGTTTCTTTGTTTTGTTTTTGCTTTTGCATAAAAACCATGCGGTTAATGTGTGGAAGCAGCAAACACACGCACACTTTTATAGGTGAATGTTTAATTCCTGTTGATTTTTCTTCTGTGACTGTCCCTCTGGAATACTGGCAGTAAAAGCACACGGTCCTACAGAAAAGAAAGAGCACAGAGTCATTTCAGAATATCTCATTAGAATCAATTTCTTGCCTTTCCTTGCCTAAACATAATAGTTTTAATTGGCATTATGAGATCCCGTAATGGGCTAAGTCATACAGTTTCTAGGTATGTAATGAAATTAGTTGAGCTCCTAGCACAAATGGAAAATGCATCATCTACAGACATCCATGTTGCTCATGAGCTGATTTACAAATATGTTTGCAAGACACTGCATTTCATCGCCCCTAAGTAACAACTCTTCAGTAAGGATTACAAGAAATTTATGCTATGATGGAAGATATGATTAAGCATTGTCTCCAGAATGGCAGAGCGGCTTCCTTCACAACACGCTTCTGTTTGTTATTTGCAACTGCCCATATTGGTCTAAAACCTGCACTCCTTGCACATCCACCTCTCTGCCTCTTGGGGAACGTGACCATAAGAGCCAGGAAAGCAGAGGCAAGCCCCTCATGAGGCTTCACAGGGGACAAAGCGAGGAAGAAGAGCTGCCACGCGCATCTTCCACCTGGCTCGTGTGAGTGGCACAGACTTGTTTACTAATCAGGTCACAGGTCCATGTCCATTCTCTGGGAGTGTCTCCAGTCTGCTATGCTAAAACAGTGTGTCCTTGCCCACACCTATGGCTGACACAAATCTGTGCTGTAGCTACAAGCTGCGTATTCACAACACAGCAACCTGACTAACTCGCGCAGTGCTTGGTGGAAACCTGTCCTGCACTTCTGCAGAGCGTCATGCAAAATGTTGTGGCTTTTCCTTTAAACTTGTATTTTGCAGTGGGTTTATCTGCAATGGTGACAAAGCCATTTTTTGCAGCACAATATGTGATTGTTTTTGCCCCCTCAGAAAGCATTTAAAAGAAAAGCAGCACCTCTGATCCCCAGAGGGGACTTTTTGTTTTTTTGTGACAAAGAAACCATTGGGCTATCAGAATGCCTGTTCTGTGAAAATTCATCCGCTTCCACATTCAAATGGAACTTCTATAATAGACACTTGGCTGGGCTCAAGTAAATGATTACTTAAAAGCACCTCTGCTTGGTGCTATCCCATAAAGCCCTCACCAAGATCCCACACACCGAGTCACTGCAGTCACAAATGGCACACACGCAGAAATCCAGTAGGGTCACGTGGCTTTAGGAGGACATATTACAATGGATGGAAGGGACTAATGGCTCAAGAGACTCTGCTTCTGTTCTTTACCTCCACACCATTTGGTATGTTCAACAGGTCCTGTTTATTCTGTTCATTAACCCTGCAGCCAATCCTTTATGAAAATGATAACACAAACTTCCACTTCTTAAACTCCTCTGCCCACTTCCTAAAAGCCACCAAAGCTAAGAAAAATTCTGAGTGGAAAAAAGACAAACACAGTAAATAGACACGCAGTGTGATTACAGCTATAGACAAAGCAGCTTCTGGCTTCACGGGCTCCTGCAGTCTGTTGCAATAGCGTCAGCCTGTGGCATTTCTTTTCCCTTTGGGAAGCCCTTCTACTGTCAGCTGCTTTTTTGTTACAATCATTTAGGTTGCATCAATAAAATCTGCAAGACACATCTGGTAAGGACTCTTTGTTGGAAAATATCTAGACACTTCACTGGCTTTTACAAGGTCACTGACATGCGTAACTGCCCAGAGACCACAGGTTCAGCTGTGGAAGAAGTCTTTCCCTTCAGAACATCTACTTGTATGCAGCTCTCTAACTGCTGGTGTCTAAATTCACCTTTAGGAGTAGAAAATACTGCAGATTATAAACTACTCATTGTGAAACTAGAAATCCTTACACATGGCACAGTTTTGCTTTGCTTACGTTCCAACAGATAAAACTCAGTTTCTGGACGTGAACTCAAGGTCACATTCTCCTTACAGGACAGAGGGTCATCTCCTCAGCTTTGCAGCTTGAAAGCAATGCCAGGAAGCAAAAAGCAAGCCTTTACCCTGTGCTCAAGTGCTAGTTCCTTGTGGTGCAGTGCAAAAGGCTTCACAAGGAAAGAAAACTGATAAAACTGACCGGTCAGTGGTTGGCTTTCAGCTTTCACGAGTAACTTTTCTTCTCCACGTGTCTGACTTCTTTCTTTGTCTTAACCTTGTAAGCTTCGCCCTGCTTTAAAGGAAAAGTATAAACATTAACATAGCCTGTGGAGAGTGCTCACAATTATAAACCTACTTACAAACCAGCCTCCACATTTTGCTGTAACAGGATAAGTAAAAAGCAGTTAAATCACATTAATGCTTCATTTCAAAGATACACACAACATGTTTATCCACTCTGCTGAGCTGCAAAAGCACAGGCCTGAAATATCATCTTCAAGTAGATAACACAGATCTACAATTTGGGAATGAGCACCTGGACTGGAGCAAGTGGGCCGAGCCCCTGCCATCAGCTGCAGCTGGATTTGCCACCATCATCAGGGAAAAATCAGTCTCCAGTCAGTGTCCTGGGCCAGAGTCAGTGGGCATTTCTTAGAGCGCAGGGCACGGCTGCTGCTGTGATGTTTCAAAATGTCTGTGCTTTGATGTGCGCGGGTTAGTAATGGAATAAAGGAAATAGGATGAAAGCAGCAAAAACCATCCCCAAAGCAGAGCGGAAGTAAAACCAGTGGTAGTGACAAGCAGTGCAGGGTTTTGGTGTCTTTTAAACAGCAAACACCAAAATGAAGTTCATCTGTGCTCATTAAAAATAGTTCAATAATCATCTAAAAATAAATACTCCAGTAATCACAAGCCTCATTCACATCAGAGAATGCATCTGTTTATGTGTGGCTATCGGCAGAATTTACCCCTTGGCTGGTCTGCATTGATTTATCTCTAACTATTTGTAGTTTCTGAGTACTCTAATCTGGTACAGCATAATTCTCCTTTGCTGGGCAGAACCAATACTTCCCCTGATAAAGGACAGAGAAATAGGATGGAGATATATATTTTTTTCAAGTCTCTTCTATTTCTGTGCTCCCTGCTTGGTTTTTTAGTCTTCGTTATTAGAAGAATAAGTATATTTTTCATGCTTGTTATGTTTTTGAATCCTCAATTCAGTCTTCACTCAGAAATTCCACTGACCCACTGACAATTTAACTGGAGCAACGCACTCTTCTGCACCAGGCTTCCAATTTTAACTACAAGGGACAGAGCCCTAAATGAGATTTGCTTATACAGGGTACTATTACATAGGTATGTTTATGTGACCCCACTGTCTAGCAAGGGGCTGTTGCACAAGTTATTGAGAGGCTGGTAGGGACCAAGCTGGGGCTTACTCCTTTGGGCTGGTGAAAAACCAACGCTGCACACCTATAGGTGTAAGGGACAACTCCAGCAAGGGCTTAGCTTTACTCACAGACACTGCTCGTTTTGATGAAACACAAAACGCCCTGAAGCTCTTTTAAACACGCTGCCTATTTCACATAAACAGACCGTAATGCTTTTGTGCGGAAGGCATTTTGCACAGAGCAGAACCCTGTGAGGCCTCCTTGAAACATCCCCTACCAGGAAACAAAATGAAGAGAAATCCCTGTCCCTAACCCCCAATGCACAACTTGTCAATAACTGCAAGCGCTGCACTTTGCCAAGGCTTCTTGTTAAATGCAAACTTCCAGCCCTTTAGCAGCACTTTCTAGCAGCCAACACAACTCTCTGCATTTACTGTTATTTCCTGGCAGCCCCCATTCCATTACCATTTCACCAGTTTTCCTCTCATGTGGGATAACAACACGCCTTACTACCTTCCGGGTGATCTGTAGGAAGCAATACATGAAAAGTATCGATTGTTTTTTTTTCTTCCTAGATTCTAAAGGGGGAAAGTATATTAAAAGAAGTTACTTGAATACAAAGACAGAGCAGTGATGTAATTCATGATTACTTTTCTTGTGATGACGTTTCCTTCTTCATCGGTAAACTGCTCCTCTGTTACAGATTCACCAGGAATGTTTTTTGCTTCCTCACCCTAAAGAACGTGTTATAAGGTTAGCAATAGAACCTATATTCTGCCAAACCCACACATATTTCCACACCAATCCAAGCAACAAGCACATGTTAGCTTCATCTTTATGTAACAGATTGCTTTACGTCACACAGATAACGTGAAAGCTGCTGTAACTTAACATGCCACTACCTGTGCATTTATTCCATAGAACTTGTCATTAAAACGTATAGGGAATACCTGGCACATTTCTGTGATCAGCTAATTCATTATATGAAGCTCTGGGTAACAAAAGGTCTGTTAGCCTGAGTCCTTTGAGATGGCACAAAGTCAGGACGATAAAATCTCTGAACAGACATCCATTAGCAGGAGGCTTTTCACAGCTTCTCAATGCTCACTGCACTCAGAAACATGTTCTGACACCAAGTAAGGAAGGAGCAAAATTGGAATTTTAATGACAACTCTGCCTATAACTTGCTAAACGCCGGGTCTTAAACATGTACACTGAAGACAAGACTGCTCAGTATTTACAAAATGGAAAACAGTGAAAGGTAACTTACATGAAACCTTTTCTGGCACAGTGTCAGCGCCAACCTGCTGAGGAGTGCCAGCAGCCTGCTGCACAGTGTACTGAAATTGACAGCACTCCATCCACCAGTTCTTGTAGCAACCACAATTTATGGGACCAGTATAAATAAATACTCTAATGGCTGTGCTGGGACCAAATACTACAACATGAATTGTTGCTGAAGTTATAAATAAATGAAGTGACTTTGGAGTATGAGGCTAGCTGGCAGCCTATGTTCCAGAAAAACACTGACAATTTTACCTCAAAAATCATGTTTCCAAACGTGGGTGCTGAAGTGAGCACAGCCTTTGAAGCTTCAGAAATATCCATCACCTGTGCTTAGTTTGTACGAAGCAAATATAACGTAGAATTATTTTCTGAAACTAGAAAACTGAGAAAAAAAAATCTCTCTCTGTAACATCCAATTCATACATACTGTTCTCCATGCTTGGATCACAGTGAGAAGTACACAGCTGAAATTAATACGATTACCCATTTTGGTGTTGGGGAAACTGGGGCACACAGCAATATGACACCATCATTTTGTTCATCTGTCTTTATAACATTAGCAATCCTTATTTGCTGGCCTGCCTATGAGAAACTACCACGTGCACCAACTACCCTTCCCAACAGGTGTAGGCTGCACTAAATTCAGTGGTCTCCCACCCATAAGTGCAGCCCATACGAAGGCAGCATTTTTGGCAGTGTTTGTGAGACTGTGGACAAATCTGGGCTCTCTCACCTAAAGGACTAAGCCACGTTCAGAAGTCAAGATTGCGGATGACTTGCTTTTTCTGCTTGCTTAGAGCAAATCAGTAGCACTCACATCTGAAATGGGCAGGGAACTCCTCCATTTTGTCCCCAGATATCTTTAATTTAAAAAAAAAAAAGCCTTAAAACTTTTCTTCTCCCTTAATCCTCAACCCACCATGGGAAATACAGAAACTAGAGGAAGTGGAAAACCTATTATACAAAGCGTTTTATGTCAATATTAACAGCAAAATAATGTTTGAATTGAGATTAATTCAAATAAATGTCAAACCTTCATAATGCTTTCAAGTATTAAGAAGCACCTGGAAAATATAATCCACATTTACTGTCGTCTGTACACTATGTAGTTATCTTTGTAAGCTCCTGGCACTGCTTTACAGTGAGTAAATACAGTGAAGCCATGTTTATTTTTTGAAATTTTCTGTACAGGTACAGCTTTTTTCAATATGCACCTAAAAGCGTTAGGTTTGTATGTTATTTCTGAGTGCTAGAACAAATAAACCTTCATTTTTGTTCACAAACCATTAGCAGTCTTCTATAGACCACAGTCTTACAATTTCCTTGATTTAAATATGTGACACCAGGCAAAAGCCACACGGAGGTACTGAGGAGCTCAGTGAAACTGCCACCAACCACATCTCCAGCCAGTACGTGTCATTACTCAAAAGCACGGAATTTCTACTTATACTGAAAGCTGTGTTCAAGTTATCATTTGATAATAAGTAACTAAACAGGTTTAGACATGTTTCCTTTTCCTGTGCTTTCGATGAGTGCAGCGAAATGGTACAACTAACAACTGCAGTACCTCAGGAAGCGCTGCTGAGGGACGGGCAGCCCGTCCCCATGGGACGTCCCTGCCCTGGGATGCTTGGCTGCAAGGGCATGGCAGCAGTTTGGCAAGCAGACAGCACAGCAAGCGGCTGCTGAAGCTCCTGCATGGAGTCTCACGTGACAATTCATGTCCCAGAAGGGCTCTACAAAGGAGATCCTGGAAGGAAAAACTAAATACCTGCCTAAGCACCAATGTTACGCTGTGCACAGTGAGTGGGCCCCATTGGGAACCAGCTCCTTCCTTTCCCATGAGCAAGAGAGCAGAAATGGAAATGGCACAGGGACGGCTGCTGCAGGCAGGGGCAGCAATAGCTGCGTACAGACTTGGAGAAGTGAAACCTGTGGGGCGTCCTAGCTGCAATGAAATAAGGGAAAATACTGATTCTGGAGACTTTCACTTAATGTGAAATGCTGCAGACAGGAAGCTGGCTGCGCTGTTTCTTTCCTGGCCTCCCACCTGTGGGCTCAGAATCCCCAGTGGTTTCTGAGCAGCGTGGGATGGGACAGGAGGGAACAGTGGCTCAGACATCTCTCACTGCCTGTGGTGCACAGAGGTACCAAGAGCTTCCCTCTCATCAGGAGGGTCTTCAAAGCCACTGTGATAAAAAACAGAAACAGAACAACGCAGCCCTGAACAAGGTCACCAGGCTACCCAGCACACCAAGGCTGTTTGCGTGCACTGGCCCTCACTGCTGCGATGAGTAGGGCTGTTCCTTAATGCAAGACAGTGAAAGTGCATTCAATTTGAAAATGGAAAAATGTATCGATACACTGAAAGACTGAAAGACAAATGCAGTTTTAAAGGCATGGTTAATCTTGGTCTTTAATTAGCTACTTGCTCTTTTTTGTACAGTCTAAAGATAAATGCTGTAAATATTTAGCAGTCAGTATGCACAAAATCCAGCTTTCACAACTTTCTTTCATGTGGGCAGTTAAACAAATTGCAGGAGGGCTTGCAATTGGCAGGAGGTAGATCTGATCTATTGCTGTTTCTAATCCCATGCAGTTATAAAGTTATCCCATACAGTAATCCCATGCAGTTATAAAGATGGATGTTTGCTAGGAAAAAAAAAAATCCCTTACCCACTGGCAGTTTTACTTGTCAGCTCTCAGCACAGCTTTGGGTTAGAGTGGCACATTAGATGACCTTGTCAACAAAAGCTGTTTTTAAACACAAAGCTGGTGCATCTGCGTCACAGCTGAAGAATAACATTATTTCTGCCGCATCATACCAATGCGGGCTTCATTCTACCCTTGGCCAGTCTAAATCACTGACACAATACTAAGAGCTTTAGAAAGGCAGGGAGAAAACCTAATACAGCCATTTCTAGATGCTGGGTTGTGTCCTTGGGACTAAGCTGTACAAAGACTGCACGCTGTACCAGACATGCTAGGAAGTTTTGTGGAGCACAGTCTTTAACTTCACTCTGCTCTCTGGAGTGTAGTCCTGCCAAAAACTAGCTGGTATCCTCTCTTCTGCTCTCCAGGGCAGGAGAACTAAGGAGCAGCTTCTGCAGCATCTGGTGCCAACTCCACTGATCTTCTTAACAGTTATTTGCAGATTATGGGTGTTCCCAGGGACTGCCAGATAAATGCAGGAGTTGGTGCTGCAGTACTGTGCCAAAGTTCACTGCAGCTTTCTTCGAGTTCTGGTTTTCTTTCATGTTTGCTTTGTTACTGAGGGATAATAGCCCTTTTATTCCTCTTTTATTCCTCCTATATAGCTAGTGTTGTTGTAGCAGTGGAGGAAAAAGGTGTGGCTGGATGTCTGTTACCCAGAAGGATAAAAAGGAATTTAAAAGCAGACGGAAATAAACGAGATGGAAAGATCCTCAATATTTAATTTTGCCAGTGACCGGGGGCAATGCTGTGATGGGAACGGGAGTGGTACAGAGCACTGAGATCTCTTCCCTTTCTGGCCTAAGCCAGCATCCAGACAAAATCCTTTCAGTCTTGACATCGCATTCTTATAATGCATAACCAGCAGCTGCACCTCTCTCTCTCCTTGAAGTCTGAAGCTTCAGTGGCAGTAGAAACAAACATCTTTCATTAAGGTCATTTTCATTAGTGAGTTCTGCCTACTCAGGGAGACTTTGTTAATCACATGCCACAACTGTCCGCTTGTGCCTGTGCTGAGTTTGTACTTGCTTGTCTGAAGATGTATTGCTAAGGCACTGGGGGGGAGGAACCAACAGGCAAGCCAAGGAGAGCTGAAAGGAAATGGTGCTGTAAAAGGCACTGAGCATAGCAGCCCAACACTGAGCCAGGTCAGAGCTTTGTAACTTGTTACAAGATGCACAAGGTACGAGCAGGTCTCTCAACAGCGCCCTGTAGCCTGTGTTCTAATTCACATACGCTGTCCCAGTGCAGCCAGCAGCTCCCCACTGCCAGTCTCTCCTGGTGAAATACGTGTGGAATGCTCAATCATGGAGCAGAGCACAGCCCTTCTGCAGTTCTCTCAGCCTGGTTGTAACTAATTGCTGCTCAGGAGCCTTCTTGGTCGTTCCTCCAGAGCAGGCTGAACCAAGTCTCTTCAGTCACTACTGGGGAGCTTAATGGGCAAAATACACAGCAAGAGGCAAATCTCTATCAGAAAATGGCAAAAAAATAAAAAGATACACAATAATATCAGATTTAAACAACTCCTGCTTAGAAGTTTATTTTATTTTCCACTACAAAATTCCACTATAAACTTTTTGGCAAGAATCTAAATAGTTTTTACCAAAAATTTGTATCCACGAAGAATTTAACACGAAAAGCGTGAAAAATTAGACACTGATTTCTGGCATGATGGAATAAAAAGAGCTTTGGCTCTGGCTCTGAAAGTGCACATTGTGGAAGCACTCTTATTTTTCCTTTGTGTGCTAATTGCTTGTATTCCTTCACTATCATAAAAACTATTTCTTTTGCAACGCTCTGTCCCATCAATCTGCTATGTGAACAGAGGGAAAGGAAGCAAAACCAAAAACATCTGCACTACCTTGAGGTTTAAATGCAATCTTATTACATGTGGAAATGGGCATCAGCCCCTGCTTGTCTGGTTTTATGGGCTCAGCCCTCTGAAGTGCTAAATCCCATGGGAATGTGCTCGAGAGCACTTGACAGGACCCAGCTCTCCGACTGCTGGGAAAATACCTCTGGGGACAGGAAAGACTTTTACATATTTGGGCCAGGAGAGAGGACTAAGGTAGCAGTTAAACGGAAATAATAATGTTAGCAATAACATGGCACTGAAATAAATGGCACTGAAATGAAAAACAAGTTGAGAAAGAAGAACAAAGGCAATGAAGCAATTCAGTCCTGACTGTAACCATGGAGGCACATTGCAAATTCCTTTTTTCCACAGGAGTCAATTTATCCTCAAGGTTTAGGTGTTACAAAACTTCATTCCTGCAGGCTACGTAAGTATCTGTGTTGCTTTTAATGCAGCACGGAGGCATTGATGAACACAGAGTACAGCAGAACACTGATCCCATGTGCAGCTCTGCCCAGGTGCACCATCCTCTGCTTCCTTTTGCTGCAGTTGGCATGAGGCAGTGAGCTTGTGGCATGGGCACAGCACTGCCATGGAATTATGCAGCCCGTACCCAGGCTCTGCAGATGTTCAAAATATTTTTTATTCCTAATGTCAGACAGTGAAGGATAAGTGCTCCCATGATTCAGGCACAACTGCCAAAAAGCACAGAATCATAGAATCATTTGAGTTGGAAGGAATCCTTAAAGGTCACCTAGCCCATCTCCCCTACACTGAACAGGGACACCTACAGCTCCATCAGGCGCTCAGAGCCTGGTCCAGTCTGACCTTGAGCATCTCCAGGGACTGGGCCATCCACCATCTCTCTGGGCCTTGTGCCAGTGCTTCCCTACCTTATCCTGAGAACTGCATGAACGAGGAGCTGATATCAGTTGCTCTGTAACTTCATTTCACACCAACAGAACCTCAGGTCCCAGGAATTTGAAAAAAAATAATCAAAATCCAGATACCTTCCAATCTCAAAGCTCAATCCTTCTACTTCATACCATCAATTCATCAATTCATGAATTACGTGCGACCAAAATGTACCTTATTTAAATGGTTGTTCTGTTACCAAATTTTCTATAAGAGGCCTGGCAACTGCTACTTTGAAAGTTTCTTTCTCCATTTCAAACCTGTCTCAAGATGCAGAGGGGAAAAAAAAAAAAAAGCAGCTATGCATCATCAGAAAATGACAGAAATATCACAGGTGCAGCCCAGCACAAGTTCGGCTGCCTCTGCTCACACACATCCCCAGGGAGTCCCACCAGCTCCCCCCAGCCAGCTGCAGACCACACCACTCTGTAGGGCTGCTGCACCATTGCTCTGTAAGCACAACCCCAAATTACACTGCCACATTTAAAAACACTTTTCTATGCCCTTTTCTAAACACTGTCCTTGGGGAAAAAAAAAGAAGACTGCCTTTTTCACTTTCTCTCTTTCCTATTCTGACACTTCCTGATTCCCAGACAGTAGACATTAAAATAGCTCAGACACTGGGTGGGAAAACCCAGAAACAGCCTTTAAAACATGCAGCCCACTGATGCTTTATGTCTCACCAGAAATGCACTTAGAGCACTTGAGGGTTTGTGATCACCCTCAGACCACCTGCCCCATCTGAAAACAGAATCATTCCTATTTCTTGTCATGAGTTACCTGCAGAGGCAATTAGCAATAAATGGCTATATCCTAACCCGCCCAAGGGCTTTCATTTAAGGCAGCAGGTTCTTGGTGTAAAGATGTGCTATCAGACAAAGTATTTACTTGTATTTAGCACATTTCTGCAGTTCTTGTCTGGTTCGGAATGGGAACAAAAGCAGCAAACTGAAGAAATACAGGGTGAAGGCAGGCAAAAAAATCATGCTGCACTTTCCAAAAGTGTCTGTGTCCTGGAGGAATCAACAGCTGTGCATGTAGCACATCTGCCGTTCAGCAATTCACATTCTGCAACCTTCTGCACCAAACAAACAACAGCAATATTGATAGGTGCAGTCAGTGTGACAAGTAATTCCTTAAGTAACAGCTACATCCTAGGCTATTATTGTAATAGCACTACATCGGCTGTCCTTTTTATGGTTTTAATACATGATTTTCTAATGAGAATCTAATAAATCATGTGAGTTACTGAGAATTAACGTTATTTCTGATAAAGAATTATGGTCTTACACTATATTATCAAGGCACATAATACCAAGCTATACGACCATACAGGAAACAATATGAGGGAAAATTCAATGATTTATATGACTCTACCATTGTTATTAGCATATGAAGTATGTCGTGCTAGGGCATCTGTAAATAAGTGTACTAAAGAAAGCCTAATGAAGTCAAATGCAAGGACTCTCTATTTTTATATTTATTTTATTTATATTAACTATGGCACGTTCTAAATCAGCATCACCCACTGCTCTCCAGAGCACAAGGCACTCTAGATCACACCTTCCAGCCAGAGTACCATGGCATCCTATATTCCACTCACATACATTCTTGCATTTTTTTTTAACTTGTCATTTAGACTTTTTTTTTCTTTACGAGAAAAAGGGGAAATACATATATCTCCTATGTCAATTTGTAATTCATTTTCCATTAAAACCAACACTCAACATCTAGCTGTAGTCTTAAAGGTGGCATGCAAAACACTGAAGGACACATGAGGCCATGCAGCACAGTAGTTTTCCAGCAGAAGACAACCATAAATTTCTGGGTTAAGCAATGAATGGCCACCTGCCATTTGGTTATAAATACAGATGGGCAGAGGGACTCCATTGTGCCAGAAGTGACATTCTCACACAGCAGTCCAAACCCACATCCATGCCAACAATTGCCTCAAGAACACACATCACAAAATACCTTCAGAATCAACCGACGTCGATACACTCTTGTAGTAATCCTCTGCTCCTCACCTGAGCTCGAATCACTCTCAATCTCACTGTCACTACATTCCTAATAAATGCAGTTTTAGTACATTTGAACAGCACATTTGCAAGATAGAACGTGCTATCAGAACTACAAGAAGAAAACAGAGGTTATCATGGACAACATTTTTCCTGTCTATTATATACCTAATGATTTCTGCTCCTGAAGTATGATGGGAGCTTTTCTGCTCTTCGACATGCTGTACTAGATACATATAACAGGTATGTAATATCTTTGCAACCTTTAAGTGTTAGAAAATTGTATTTGGAATGCATCTGACCTAATACATTTCAGTACCTTACTTGGAAGCGAAGAATTCTGTGTACAAAAAATCTTCCAATAACTTTGCTGTTTCCTCCTCAAAAATTAACAATTCATTCTAATTCCAATTCTGTGCATTCACAATGTATGGAAGTGAATTCCCTTATAAAGAAAGACTACAGTCACACAGAAAGATTCAGAGGCCCACCTGCCAAAGGTTAAAAACAAGAATTTCGAAGACGATCTTCTCTGTGTAAATGTTTTTCCCACTCAGCATCTATCCCCTTTTAAGCAGATACTAACTGAAGCCTGAAATACAACTGCCCCACATCACATGAGATGGAAGGGGCAGGCCTCAGGTTGGGGCAGGGGGAGCCTGGTGCTGCTCACAGCTTGGTTCCGGGCAGACGCTGCACACCCGTGTCTGCTCCATCCCAGTGTCTCCACCAGCCCCACTGCCTTCCCTGCAAGACCCATGGAGTACTCTGCACTTCTGCTTCTTTTTCTTTTTTTTTTTTAACCTGGCTCAAGGCATCCTAAACAAGAAGCACTTCTCAGAAATGATGTGTAAAGTATGAGTAGGCATATGTGGGTGGAAGAGAAAAAAGGATCATGTGAGATTAAAAAAAGGCGTTTAGGGCAGGATGACAACATTCATCTGTATGCAGCATCTGCTACCCTCTGTCACTAGCCAAATAAAATAATAATAATAATAATAAATAATAATAATAATAATAATATATATCCATCTCCAAACCTATCCTGAACAAGTAACAAGAAGCAGAAGAAATTTCCCAATAGAGCAC
This sequence comes from Perdix hodgsoniae, assembly GCA_035772895.1. Lineage (NCBI taxonomy): Eukaryota > Metazoa > Chordata > Aves > Galliformes > Phasianidae > Perdix > Perdix hodgsoniae. Next base: position 2,729,872 of record JAPSGF010000046.1, on the reverse strand, counting down.
AAAGGTTTAGAAGGAAGAGTAATACTAATGCACAGCTTCAAGTGTTTTAGCTGTGACAGAACTCTGGCACTTCAAGTCACCTCAACCACATGACGTAACCTTCCTTGCAATAACACAACAAGTGTGCTGCACTTCTCTAAGTTAAAAGGATCATTTGAATCTAACGCTTGATCCTATGTAGAACTGCACTGCTTTTTAGAATTTTGAGCATTTATGTGGACGTGGGACAAGGTCAGCAATTCACTTCATTAACATCAGCAGACATCAGCCCAGTCTTAATGGCTTATCTTTGTTGCAAACTATGTCCCAAAATATGGATGCAGCCACCTCCCAGCAGGTGAATGGTTATTGCTTTTTAGCTGTTTCCCAAAGGGTCAAAGTAATAACTGCTTTCTTTAGGAAGCAATATCCTTTTGTTGCCTCTGCTTTCCACAGAATGCCTTCCAGACAGACTGCAATTGAAATTTTCTTTCTGTTTTCATGACAGCACATGAAGAATTATCTCCCTATGATTCTGTTAGTAATTAAACTATTGACTTCAAGTAGATCACATGAGAGACCCAGGTTTAGAAATCCCATTATTAACTCACACTGGTTTATTCAAAGATTGCATCTATTTAAAAAAATGTATTGTTATTTGGAAGATAAGATTATCACCCTTTACCAAGAAAGCAAAAGTAGTGCAAAAAGCGCATATATGAAATGCACACACTCATTCTTACCAATCCAGATGGAATATCCAAAAGTGAAGAGAGGACAGGAGTGGATGACAACTTATCTTCTCACTGATGGGAATCCAGAGGGGGAAGTGCAGCACTGTAGCACACCCCTCAGCACAAGTTACAGTGTACATCTATGCTTATCTCTGTGTTTAAACTGAGCACAGTAGTATTAACCCAAGGTCTGCCCCAAAGCCTACTGACAATACAGGAACTCTGCAGTCTGCATTTAGCTGCCCCTGCAGCAGGCTTTTTCTTACACTCTTTAAGTACTCCAGAAATGAGTGAACATTAGGGAAGATGTTAATTGCTTTAACTATGTCACAAACTAAAAACAAGATCGTAACAATCATATGCTGCATAACTGACGAGACTGGTTATGTTACCATTCAATAAAATTAATTCCTTATTGTACAATCAAAAGAATAGTTTAAAAAGAATTAAACTTGAATAATTTATTGCAGCCCATCACAGCTGCCATTTTTACTGCGCTATGATAAAAAAAAAAAGCCACATCATGTAGAAGCCATTCTAAAAAAATGCATCACATCTGTAATTTACGGTCTCCTATTATGCCCAAGAACAGACCATCTCCTAAGATGGGAATGTAGAAGAAATTCTGTAATTCTCATTTTTTGCCATCTTTGAGACGAGAAATTGCCCACCCGCTCCCAAATTCCTATTGGACTAAAAGCCATTCCTTGAGTCAATTCTGGGAAATAGAATGTAAGTCACAGAGGAAGCTATTAAGATTTTCATTTATCTAATACCAACTTCAAAAATCAAAAGTGAGATTCTGCAGGCAAGGATGTGCAAAAGCCAGGCAAGCAGAACTGAAGGGGAAACCCTCAGCAGTATTTTAAGAATGAACTACCACCTGGGAAAGTGTATTACACATTTGGAAATTTTTTTGCTAGATGCACCTTGGAATTGGGATGAATGAAGCCAAGGAGCAAAGCATAAAAAGGAGATTAGACTTCACCCAAGATTTATTTTCCTGCAAATTAGCAGAGTAAAAAAAAAATTTAAAAAAATCAGAAGGTGATAGGGACAGGGATCTGAAAGGAGACAAAAGATACCCCGTATTTCCTTGCTCTCCTCAATGTCACAAACAGATCAGAAAACCGTGGCATCGCCTTAACTGGAAGCGAGTTGAGGAGAGCAGACCTGCCTAGCACTGTTTGCACAGATAACTCAAGGCAGGAAGGGGACCTGCTTCTCAGCAATGCAAGTTGGCATCATGAGCTGCTCTCATCTCTTCCAGATTTCAGGGCCAAGCAGGAAAAAGATTATGCACCCTGCTTGGCTCCTCTGCCTGCCCTGACTACACTTCATTCTGTTCATACCACAAAGATAAATTTCCACTAACTTCCACTTTTCTTAATTTGGCAATAAACATAACATGCATAAAGAAGGATTAAAAAAACACCTGTCACAATATTACGTCTTATAAAAAAATTATACTAAGCAATATCCTCAAACAGCTAATAATTACAGGACATACTGTACCTTCTGTTCAGACATTCCTGCTCCCTCCTCCTCTTGGATGCCTGTTCTTGCCTTGCCATCCTCTGAAGTACTCCAGCCCATCTTCTTCACACTGACAGGCACGGATGTTTTGTTGCCTTCTGTTGTTGGCTTGCTAGTCTCTTCCAACGATTTCTGATATGCTGTTGATGACAATGTTTGCTCATCACTACCAGCTGAAATCTGGGACTTTGTTTTCAGGGCTTCTTTGTCACTGTGTTTTCCCACATCATTTAAAGATTCCTGGACATAGGATTTAGTTTTTGTTTCAGTTGTTTCTGAGAGGCTTCCATTTGTTTCTGGTTTCGCTGCTTCTCCTTTGACGTATGAGGTAACAGAGTCCCTACATTGGTCCGAGCTACAGAGAAACAAAAAGAACAGACATCCGTAAGTAACATGCAGAAGAGAAAAGCACTCAGCCTTCACTCTTAGTGCTCACGTTTCAGACAAAGTAAAATTTGAAATTCAACATGCAAGCATCAGTCTATTTAATAGCCTTGTCTTCTGCATTATAGTATCTTTTCAAAAGCAAGGAGAACATGGTGAACGCTGGAAACAAAGCCAAATTTTTAATGTTAATCCCCTTCCACTTAGGAAGAAAAAAAAGGAAGAAAAAAAACAAAACAGAAAGAAAAAGGAACCAATCCTACCATTTCCTTTGTATAATCACAAGACAAATCCCTTGTGGCACTAATTCTTTAACCTGCTCTCCAACCAAGGAGGTAATGAAAGTGCCTGCTACCCTTCCCTCAACATCCGTATTCCAAATAACTCATGCCTCCTGAAAAATACTGGTGCTCAGAAATAATTCTTTAGCACAATTTCAATAATGCACAAAGCCAAGTGCCAGAAAGATTACAAGATAGAAAGCTCTGGACAAACTTTTTAAATTTTGTTTGCTTTTCAGATAAACATTGGGACTATATGCAAGAGAAACCCATAGCTATTTTGTTGGCAAAATTTTGCTATAAAATATAGCAAATTGACTTCCTCTAGCTAGAAATAGATGTGTCATCTCCTTAAGGAAGATCTTTTACTCATAGAAGAGAGATATTTCATTAATCTAACACAATAGAAAACACATAATAAAAGGCAGAATGGTTGCTTAACATAACAAAAATCATCTCAATAGCAGACCAAACGTTTTCAAGTCTTGAAAGACAACCAGCTTATTGGAATCAAGAGCCATATTCCCACTTGATTCAGAAAGGCTATCTTATGCCACCTGGAACCCTTAAACATCCCGAATCAAAGCTGCAAAGGATGTTAACTGTTGACAGAGAGACAATCGCTCTGCAGATAGTCATTCTCTGCTGTTTTACACCTCCTGCAGAGCTGGCTCCTTCTGTCACAAACTATGGGAGCCAAGTACAAAATTAAGGCAAGAGCTCCTTGATGGTACCCAGTGGATACCAGTATGGCCAAACATGCCAGCACATACTGTGATTGCTGAAAGCTTACATAGGTCCAGTGGGAGGCGGGAAAGGCACATGCAAGAGAAACACAGTGATGATAAATCTGTGGAAAGCATCTACCATCTCAGAAGGTCGTTATGATGAAAGTAAATGGAGCCCAGGAATGTACAAATTCCCTGAGCATCTTCTGTATCCACAATTGGGTAGCAGCATATGGGACTAGATGGATTTGGTGTTGCCACTGTTACCTTCTTATGACTTGAAACATATCTCTTTAAAAGTCTAGTAAATTAGCATGACATAATACACTTGAAGTAAACGTTATAAAATCATATCAGCTTAAAGAACTGTGCTATGGAGAAAGAAATGCCTCTTTGATGGAATGCAAAGAGATACAATGAAAAGGATGACTGCTAAAATAAGAGCAACACAGTATCCTGATTCCAACAAATTGTCATTTCATTGTCTCAAATTCCATTTCCATTTGCCTTGCTTAGATTCATTCAAAATGGAAATACACAATATAAAGAACATGAAAACAAAGATTATCTAATAAACAAAATGTAAACTAATTCTGCATTAAGCATGAAACTTGCTATACATACATTTTTGAAAATAAATATGTTTGAAGCCAGATGAAGTCACAACTAATGTTTTTTCTTACATACGTATGCACAATCTCATGAAACAGCAGAATATCAGCCTGAGCACTGCTCCTGAAGGCAATGGCTGCACATGAAGGCTATTTACACACATGTACAAGAAGACGCTCACCTGTCATCCAGGCGATCTAGCAGGCTACCACCTATCCTGCGTCCCGACGTTGGTGGCTCAGTGACACTTGATGAGTCAGTCTGCCAACCTGTAATTGAAGACATTTCGTGTTCTGCTTGCTGAACACCTTTAAGAATTGACCATACTTTTTCTTCCGTCATCTCCTCAGACTCAGCTCCTTCTTCCAGATGAATGTCCTCAAACAGAGATTTAAACTTTTCTTCCGTTATCTCCTCATCAGTACCAGACTTTTCTCTCTCAGGCTGTTCAGTCCTTACTCCTCTTTTGCTAGTCTCTTCGCTCTGCCTTTGTTTAGCATCCTTAGGTATCCCGCCATAACTACCAAGATACCGTGGATAATCCTTAAGGTCCACTTCCTCCAACTGGCTCTGGCCTACAGAAATACCTTTAGGTGTTCCTTCGCTAGGCACTGAGAAATCGTGCTTGCTGTCGTCCAGTGAGGTGTCTTCTTCAGTCACCACTGGCGGTGCTGCTGCTGTACCATCTACATGTCCCTGGGAGGTCACTAACACGTCACTCAGTCTACTGGGAGTTCTAAGGGGTGACTCTAGGCTAGAGGTGTCGCTAAAGAAATCGTCCTGGTGGAAAGGGGTGGGTGGCACGAAGCGCAACCCAGTGGGAGTTTCCAGTTCCACTTGAATGGTGGGATAACCTAAGGAAGACAGCACATTTGGACTGACTGGGATGAAGCATGGAGCAACGAATCAGCAAATGTTAAATGACTCATGAACGACATCAAGTATGAAAACCATGAGGAGATGCAGGTGTAGAAGAACAAATGCAGTTCTGATAGATTCATTTACTTTGCTCTAAATACTTGGAACAAAAATGAGCATTGCCAAAATAGCTAGTACAGCAAAGCTAATACTTGTGACTATTTTGTAAATAGTCTGTAAAGATTTCAGCAATTGCTTTTGCAGCCGCTTGAACATTCTGAAGCTATAGCAGATTACCTTATGAATCAAATTGCATGCAATGAATCATGTGGACAGGGATGGCTGTCCCTTTATATCCAGTCCAGAATCTCGCAGCCAAATTGCGTACATCTTTGAGTTTTTACTGCTTTAAAATTAGAATTTTAATAAATAGACTTTAAAGACAGAAGTAAATCAAAACACTGGACAGTCACTCTTTTCGTAAATACATATTAAACAGGTCCACATTCTTAATATACTTTTACAAAAAGTACACAATACTAGCAAGACAATGCTACTAATACTTATCTCCAATATAATCACAGAGCCACAAGAATAGAATAGATAAGAATGAGGCATAGAAATGGATCTCAAGGAGGATACTAAAGAACAGTAGGGGTAAATACACAGCAGGATAAAAAACTAAAGAAGGAAGTTAACAAGCAGTTAAGAGAATACAAAAAACACAGGGAGAGCTAGATGAATATTTCAGGTACAGTAAAGTTATACAGGTGAGAGGACTGTGGTGGGTAAGGAGATCTTGGTGATCTTGGAGACTGAGGCGATCTTGGTGACATGGGAACAATCAGATACACTGATCAAATGAAAAGAGAAAAGAAAAGGAAATTGATGAAAACATAAGAAAACCATACAAAAGGATTAAACTGAATACACGTGTAAAATGACAACAAAACCTGAAATTAATTGCAACAAATAATAGACTGTGTAACCTATGGATGGAAAAAAATACACACTTTGGGGTTAACTTGACATTGTGCTGCCTGCAAAGGGAGATGCACTGACAGGGCTTGCTTTTTTTCTGTTTCCTGAATCAGCTGAGAGAAAGGTAAAGGCGGTCTGGTCTTGGTGAGGAAAGGAAGCTTGAGGAAGGCTCAGAGAAGAGGAGAGACAGAAAGCAACTGCAGGGAAGCGTACTTTCTTCAGAAAAACTCTGATGCTATTATTTAAAGGCGCAAGCAACATTTCAAGAGCAACTTTCTTAAAATGTCAACAGAAAATTATTTCTGTAGTGCAATGATTCAATGACCAGCAATGCTGCTCAACAATGGAAGCACACTGAGCTTTTATGCTCTGAGTACAAGAACATCCTGCTAAAACACAGAGAGGGACAATGCAAACTTGAATATACTAAAAAAAAGAAAGAAAGAAAGAAAATATAGCTCAAAGAAGTCTTACTTAACAAGCTACTTATAACACATGGTAAAAAAAATCAAAGTAAAGAATATAGCAACTCAGTGTCATTAACTAACATTTAAAAGAAGAAACAGTATTTAGCATCCTCAACATAATGATAAATAATAAGCATACCTCTGGCAATTCTGATTTATAAGCAGAACCCCATTTATCCTGTTAAGATCTGACTCAAAATAATCATGCACAAGTCTATGCTCAGTGTGTTCAGCTTCCATGCAAAGATTATTACCGTTTTAGTCATTAGTCGACTGACAAAGATATTGTCTCATGCAAAAATATAACATTTTCTTATTTTTCTACTGCCACTATACATTTGGATAATACTGGCACCAAATAACAACAACAAAAAAATCATGAAAATCTTGAAATAATTGATGTTCGTTTGTGGATAACTCATACAGTTGCTAAACACTTTTTCCTTGAAAGAAATCTTACAGTTACTTATATAGAGAGGAAGTCAAAGAGTGGGGGATGAGGTGAGTAAGAGAGATTTCCAGCTAACTTGGAAAGCATAAACGAACTAACACCAAAGCATGACTACTGCAGGAGAAAAACATTCAGGTCTATTCAGGTCTTGTCAACTGCTACAGAGGCTGGTGGAAACAAGCTTACTTAGATGTGCATTTGTGGGATTCTGAGCTTGTTCTCTGGGGCATTAGTATGCAATCTGAATATACCACGAGGAAAAAGCCTTAATATGAAAAACAATTATTTCTTTGGACCTTCTTTTTCTTAACATCTAGTTAATACAACATTATTACATTACCGGACATGATACAGAACTAAATATGACCATGGAATTCAATTACCATCAATGGGATCATGAAAAACGTTATTTTCATCTGCAAAGCTTCTGGTGCCTGAAATATTTCCATAATCAAATATTGGTCCTTCCAGCAGGGTCACAATATCTATTCGATTAATTTTTGTCAATACAGAAGTTAAGGCATCAGCTGAAAAACAAATAAGACAAGTCAGAAAACAGGAAAACAGGTTGAGTGTTCAGAACTGTCTAATTGTCTTTCTCAGTTACATTCACACTGCATTAATTATAAGTTGCTGACATATGTTTCTGCCCCAATGCCTTTGATTCTAGCAAACTCCATCATTTAACTGTGTAATCATTCTGCTGCCTACTTACGCAAGATGTACCTCTATTAAGATTTTTCCCCTGCAAGTGCTATATTGCAACACAAGAAGCAGGAAAAATAGGGTTGAAGAGCTCTTAAAGAACATATTTACTTGCTACTGAAATAAAATAACCTTTTATTGGAACATAAAAGGATTGTTAAAATCCTTGACAGAATTCTATTTTGAGGAACAGAATAGGTAACCCTGTAAGTAGTAGTAATGCACACAAAGGATGTTTGCACGGTACACACTGAAACCACATTTATAATAATCCTGGTGCAAGAACACAGTAATCCTTGAAACAACTTTTACATTGAAAGAAATACAGGTTGACTTCAATACCATATAGAAGTTTGTGGGTTAGAGAACGGTAACAATCACCATTGACTGAATGCAAAAAATCAGACCCCTATTTCAACTTGAGGAATTTACACAGAGGTAACAACAGAAGAATCAACCCAGACCTTGTCCCCAGAGAGTTCTCTTGTCTCAGTCACACACATCAGTCCTAAGAAAGAGTGTTTGGTCTCTTGTTAAAACCTGCAATACTGCGAGACGACCTAACTTTTCCAGGCAGCCTATTTCTATGTTTCAGGTTTATTGCTATTGCCAAATCTTCCCTAATATTTCCTTTACTGAAATTTAAGCTTTTTTCTTGTCCTGTCCTATGGATGTGGAGAAGATAATATTTCCCTCTGCAAAGGTACTGAATAAATATTACACTTCTCAGCCTTCTGGCAAAAACGTAGCTGAAACTTTTTTTTCCCCATTAGTGATTTGCGTAAGAAATTAATTATATTATCTTTAATTTAACCTACTAAAAACAGGCTGTAATTTACAAACAAATAAGTAACTAACTGAACTTACTTGTAGCATTTTTCCCGTCTCTGGTAACCCATTTTTTTAATAACATGAAACTTTGAGCGATAAGAGAATTTGGGTTTTCTACTCGGATTTGATTTATTTCATCCACAGAAAAATTCAGTTCTCTTGCCAGTTCTGTAAAAAGAGAAAAAAAAAAGAAAGAAAAAAAAAGAATGAAATAAAGAAAAAATAAAGAACAATAATAAAAGCTCCAAACAGCACAAATCTCTTAATTATCCTGTCAGGCTTAGAAGTATTAGCCTTCTTAGACCGCACAGACATCAGCAAATCTACCTGATTCAAAGGGGTATCTTAACAGATAATGACGAGCATGGCACTAAACACTTACGCACTCAATGGAGCGCCATGGAGGCTTCATCACTGCTCGCCAGTAACACTTGTCCTGGTGAGCACTGCTCATTTGTGAGCTTGCTGCACAGCTCACATACCAGCACTGCCATTGCCTACACCAGGGAGAGCTGACTGCAGCACCCATAAGTCCCCAAGGAGCCAGCACTGCCCGTCAACATGTGGATGGTATGGTGGGCATACGATGAGGCAATCCTATGTGGCACCAAACTGCTGGAGCCCCAGTAAGCTCCAAGGCTTTGAGGAATTCACTGCCTGAAGACACCGGGAGTCCTGACCCTGAGTAGATAGATCCTTCCAACTACTTGGGTGTAATATCTTGGGAAGAAAAACATATTAGCTATATACCCTATGAGTTTACATTTGATTCACTGAAAGCTGGTAGAATAACTCTACTGAGCCATTTCCTACCAGACATCTTCTCCCAGCTATCTGCCGAATGTTTTCAGAGGCTGGGCTCGCTGTGATTTCAGGAGAAGCTGACAGGGCCTTGCTGCAGCTTTTGGTACAAAGACTACTTGAGAATGCAATAGCAAAGACTGATTTCAGTATAAAAGCAGAAAAGCTTACCTGTCCAGCTAAGTCCAAGGTGATCAGCTACAATTGCCATCCTTATATCTGTCCGTTCACATGGACTTTGTGGACCTGCGATTTACAATTTCTCGATTAAAAGGGTTTTGCACAAAAAACCACAATACCGGACAATAGTTTATTATAAGTTATAGCTGGAATTCAACTAAGTTGACGGTGCTTATATTGTTTACTAGAATGGTTGTGTGTCCTAATAACCTACAAAGTAAATTTTTTTTTCACCTGTGTAAAGCCGAATGTCAAACTAAATGATGTCGTGTAATGAAATCAAACATGCTGACAATCTAGCTGTTAGACTGTACACAAATTGTTTAATTACCGGTGGAAACCACCAAGACCAAATTAACATCTATTTTCTCTACTTTGACAGAACAAATTTGCTGTCACAAAATAAATCGTTCAATTTCTAAGTTACATCAATGTCTTTGGCATGCTTCACTAGCTTTCTACAGTACAGGATTTGTTTAAAGGAAGAAAGAAGAGTATAAGACAGCACATACAGATGACAATGACAGAATGAAAACTACGGTTAAGTCACTTCACAGGCAATCACGACAGTTCATGCACTAGGATCAACAAGTTGAAAGTTTTACAAACTAGGCTTGATCTCCACGAGGTGAGCCATGAGAGCTCCAGAAACCTGACTGCCTTCATTCTCACCAGTCCTCTTACTCCTCCTCCTCTCACTGTCGGCCTTTTCACTCTTTGATTTTATAGATGCTGCCTCTGTTCTCATATCTCTAGCAGACTTCGATGTAATGGAAGGCAGGTACACTTGAGTAGCTTCTGACAGTGATGTGTTCCTTGATGTACTGTCTTCTTCATCGTCAGAGACCTCTGACTGCATCTTTTTCTCTTCATCAGATAGACGATCCACAAGCTTTAATGTCTCACCACTAATTCCCTTAAAATATTCAATTGAATGTTTACACACCTCCCTAAGCTGATTTTTTTTTACTTTAACTGTTGTCATTGTGACGGAGGTAGATCTTACCTTTACTGGTAATTTAGAAGGAAGCTGTTTTGTTTTTTCTTTCTCTACCTGCTCTTGCTTTGGTAGGGCTGGAGGTTTTCTAGATAGATTACTCCTACGTGTATTTTTTACAGGAATCCTAGACCTTCCTTCTAGACAGGGAGGAGCATTATCTTGTTTTGCTTTGTCAGGCTTACTAGCCTGTCTCACTTTACTCCCTGCATTGCTTTGGAGATTATTTTGTGGAAAGACTTCTTTTACTGAGCTGGCCTTTACAGGAAGTTTTGATTTTCCTCTAGCCCCTACCAACTCTGTTGACTTCTGCTGCTCTCCATGTGCTTTTTGTTTCTCTCTTACTCTTTGTCCTTGTGTTGTCCCTGTACCTTTTCCTGAAGTGGTTTTTGCTGGGTTAGCTTTCTGCAGGGAACATTTTGGTTCCGAATGTTCTTCTAGCACTACATTAGAGGTAATATCATCTGTAGAGACTGCAGATGAATCCAAATTGTTGTTGTTATTACAATTATCTTTTGGAAACTCAGTGTTTTCTGTTTGCCTACAGCTTGTCTCACTAGAAGCTGAACTCGCAATCACTGCTACAGTTTCAGTTTCTAATCCCTGACCACTTGGCATCACAGCTTCTATCTTATCTGTCACTTCGCCAGGACCATCTTTCTTCAGAGTCATGGTGGAAGCAGAAATTCCCATTTTAATTGGCGTGCGCAATTTGGGATCAACTTTAGAAGCGTTTACCGCTGCCGATGATTTTTCCAGTGAGTTACTACCAAGTGTTTGTTCCATGCAATCTCCACTGGCCTGGATGATGGGCTTATGTTCAACTGCTGGTGTTTCTACTGGTCTCTCTAGGTTTGTTTCTACAGTGTTGTCCCCTGCCTGTGGCTGTGTGATGGCAGTGACTGTACTTTTATCCCCTTCCCCCTTGTCCCCTGACTTCCCTTCAGAAGTATGCTCACCAATCTGAAAAAATTGGAGTCTTTCTTCAACAAAATCCCTCTTGCTCATGTCAATTGCACCACTGCGAGTCATCTCAAACATCTTCCCTTCATGAAATGGGAAGGGGTTGGGCTCGCTAGTTGGCGTACTCTCATCTGTTGGAGTTCTGGCTGGAGTTGTATCAGGTGTTGTTGCTTGAGATCTGTCTTCCACTGCCAGACCAAATGGCTTAGCCTCATCATCCCTTGATTTAGTCTCAAACACTTCGTCGTCACCTCGGTTATTGGACCATGGGTCAAAATCTAGACTCTTAGTGGCCACAGTTTTGAAAGGTGTTGCAAATTCTTCATCTACTTTGTAACTGAAATATGAATCGGGAAACACAGTCCTGTCAGGGTGTCTGCCTTCCAAAGTGAAAAACTGCGCCCCTGACTTCTGCTCGCTTTTATCTCCGGCCTTTTCAGAAGCTGGACCCTTTGAAGGCACCTTGTCTTCTTCAGGGCCTACCTTGCCTTCCTCCTCAATGACTTCAAGTTTACTCTGGCTAAAGCAGCGATCAGTCTGCTTTAGAATACCTTCTGTAGTCCATACGTCCTTTTTGGTTTCAACTGCCGGACCTGCAAGTTTAGAATCACTCTCAGTTAAACCATCATCTTCATCTTGCAAATCATAACCGTCAAGAGAGTCAATCTCAGTCGCATCGGTATCATGGGAGAATTCTGCAGTGGTTGCTATGGAACACTCTGTGACAGACTGGTCATTATTATTCCCATTTTGCACTACATCATTCTGGGGTGAATCAAGCCCAACGTCAAACTCACTAGGTTTCCCAGAAGTGGGGTGTCCTAACTCTTTCTGTTTCTCAATCTTTTCAGGGGTTCTGGGTTTTGAGCTTTCTTTCTGGTCATCTTCCAGTTCTTTCAGTTTGAACGTGTACTTTTTAAGCGGAACAGGTTGATAGAGAGATTCATCATCACTGGAGTCACTGACATCTGCTCCCGGTGGTACAGGAGACGGTGGCTGTACTCTTATGACTGGCTCAGCCAGTTGACATTTGTCATGTTCATCCTGCAGGTTCACTTCTGTCATCTCCATTTCACTCTCAGTGGAATACTGAGGCTTCTTTTCTGACTCGCCTTGATCTGCATCCAGCGGTGGAGGAGGTGGGAATTCAATGTAGGCAACTCTGTTACCTTTCGGTCTCTTGTTAGAGTCCTTATTTATATGGTTAGGTAATGATTTGTCAGTCTGTGGTTCCTCAACTACTGCCTGTTTTACAGAGGTTGACTTAGCCTCTGCTTCCTCCTCTGATTCCTCAGAAACCTCAGGTATAGGACTGGGTTTGCCTGGAATATATGCTATTAGTGAGTCGGGTGTTTTAGATGTAAACTCATAACTCACTTCCTCTGAACTTGGCGTTTCTGGTGTTAAAGGGCTTTTGCCAGAGCTATCTATAAAGGACACCTGTTCTAGCGTATCATCTTCTGGACTACCTTGTGGAGAAGGAGGTTGCTTTTGCTGTCTAGCTGTGTAAAAGGTCCCCCTTGTCTCTTGCACCGTCTTACTTTCCTGACTGACAATTTTTTTAATACTTCCTTGTTGCACCTCTTTCTCATACTGCTTTCCTACTTGAACAAAACTGACGTAAACAGGTAAGGTCTTAATTTCTTTCACTCCCTCTGTACTTACTAATGGTGCAACTTTATCCAAGTAATCACTGGCACCAGGTTCAACTAACTCATTCGAAGGAGATTCTTTTCCTGGACTAAATTCTAGAGAATCTGGTGATTTGCTAGGGGATAGTTCAGTTTCCTCAACAGGAGGACTTAGACCTATCAAGCTCTGCTGCTTGGTAACTCTTCTGATTTCTGAATGCTTTACTTGATCATCTTCCATATAACCTATCTGCCTCTCAACTTTCTCCTTAATCACAGCTGACTGGGATACTTTAGCTGAAAGTTGATAAACCCCATCAAGCACAGTTCTCTTCTCCTCAGCAATCCTGACTGGAATATGGGACACAGCAATTTCTTCTTTCCTTCTGGATATTTTATCAGCTATTTCACCGTTATGTTCTCCCTCCCTGACAACAAATTCTCTGTATAAAACCTTTTTTGAAGGAGATTTTACAGTCATTTCTTTCACTTCTTCTGAATGAATGCCATTTGCTGCCAGTTTGTGCTCTGTCAGAGTAATAAATTCAGTTTTTTTGTCAGCTTCAACATGATCAACGTGGTTTTCTGTTACTGTATCTGGAATCAGCACATGTGAAAGCTTCTCTTTTTGTGTTTTATGATTAGAAGTTCCAGGACTTTCCCAAGTCCTATAGATCTTTTTGTCCCAGTGTCCCTTCATCGTTGAGTCTGAGCCATACACCAGGTCTTTTGTCTGTGGGTCTGAAAAGTACTCTGGCACACTTGTTTCAGTTCTTTGCTTTTGTGCATCTGAAGCACAAAATTCTTCTATGGCTTTTCCTTTACCTGGGACAAAATCTTCCTGTATTTTCACCTCTTTCTGTAAAGCTGCACTTCCATCAATGAGCTCGACTTGCTTTGCATGTTTCTCTCTAGAATAAAACTGGTAAACTGGTAACTTACTTTCTTGCAACTTCTTTACTGGAATTTTGGACTGACTGTCCAGTTTTTTTTCTTCTTGAGTCGGGTCCTTAGTCTTTGGACTTATGCTTTGTTCAAACTTCAGCCTAATAGAACTGAGCTTTGATTGCTTCAGCTGAAACCCAGCCTGTGAAACCTCAGGTACTCCAGTCTGCTGAGCACTTCTTTTGTGTTCCATAGTTTGTTTAGAGTCCTCTGCTGGTTGCACAAATATCCTTTTCTCAGGACTGCTGGGTAAACTGGACACTTTCCTTTCATCCACTTTGGGAAAGCATTTCCCATCACGTGCATACTGCTTTGCTTTACTCCAGTCATCACCAGACGCCGGTAATTCAGAGAGTAGAACCTTCTCAGGGCTGCTGCTGGCAGAGCTCTGACTAGAATGTATCTCTTTGCCATTTTTTTTAAGCTGTTTTTTCTCTGGAGACTGTAGCTCATCGTTCAACTTCTCTGTTTTATCCCGAAAAAACTGTGATACTTCAGTCAGTTTTTCTTCTGCCTCCTTAACAGTCCTGTCCACCCTGTCTTCATACATCAACTTTTCTCTACCTCTGTCTAATCTGTCCTCAGTAAAGCGCATCCACATTGCATGCTTTGGACTACTAACATCTCCAGTGTAGTGTAATACTGTCACTTTATCATAATGATCATCTTTAGACATTTTACCCACACCATTTTCAGATACATCTTTATAGATTTTGGAGAGAATCTCTTTTTTAGGGGCAGTAGCTACTTTTTCTCTGCATCGTTTATCAGACCCCTGTAACTCTGCACTAAGGGGTAGAGCATGATCAGTAACTGACTCCTCAGTATCAGACTGAGAAACATCTAGCTTTTCTGAAAGAAGCATTTTCTCAGCAAACCTGTAAGACTCCCCTCTTAGTTCTGACAACTCATCATCATGGTATTCTATTGAGTGTTGACTCAAAAGCTTCAGTGTTTTGTAAGAGTCATCAGACATGAGTTGAGCAGAACTAGGGCGACTGTCTTCTTCCTGGGACACGGGAGTGTTAACTCTAGAGGATTCCAGATAAGAAGGAAGTGACTCTTCGGCTGTGAGCTCCTCTTCTTCTTGCTGACCTTGTTCATCTGAACAAGGAAAAGCATCATGTTTTTCCAACTCTTTTAAGTTAATATCTCCCCGAGGTAAGTCTTTCTGATATACATACATTTCTTTTTCTGGATGCTTTTTTGTTTCTCTAATAATCACTTCAGTAGGTTCAGCCTGATTACCTTTTTCAATATGGACCTCTATTATTCGCTCCAGTTTGGGTTTCATTTTGCTGTCCTTCTCTGCATGTTGTGGTGAAGTTTCAGCAGACTTGCTAACATCGGCTGTTACTGATGATTTATGTTCAAACAGACCTGCCAGTTCTTTGGAAGGGTCACGTCCAGACTGAAAGGCTTTCATTATGTCATGAACAGACATGGTTTCCTCAATTCTTTCCGATGTGCTTTCAGTACACGGAGGTTTATGATAAACCATTCTAGTTGTCGTAGTGATGTGAGTTTCTTCTTTTACTCGGACACCTTTGCTAAGGACACACTTGTGGTCATCTTCCTCACTGCTGCTGGCTTTCATTTGAAATGCTTTAACCTTCTCTTTAATAGACCCAGCAGGCTTTTGCTCCAGCTCCATAAAAGCAGGGGCAGGCTTTGTGGCTGGTAGTTCTTCTGTTTTCTGCTCTGGAATTTCTTCAGATGATGGTTCGTAGCTACGGATAACATGAACTACCTCAGTTCTTGTTTCTGTAATGACGGGAGGGATGGGTACATCATGGAAAAGTGGTTTTGGCCCTGTGCTTTCAGCGCTTTGAGGGGCAGAAGGTGTTTTTTCACTCCTTGTTTCAAAGCCACTGTCAGATAAAGGACTTTTGTCTTGATCGTGTTGAGAAAAGTCATCCGGAGACTCTAAAATTGTATCTGTTCCAAAAAATGAATCTGCAATTTTACATAACTCCTTTTCTGATGTTGAAGGCCTCATGGAGGCAGGAGGCATTTTGAGTTTGTGTTCCTGCAAAGCAATAGCTGGCTTTAAAATGCGCTTTTGTCTCTCTTCACCTTCTTTTTTCCCCTCTTCAAACTTGTACTTTATGTTTGTTAATGAACTGCTACCGATATCATTTGCTAAGTAATCAATAACTTTTGATAAGTTATAATCCTTTTCCGACACACTTTTAGTTTTAATTTGTGCCTTCTCTGGAACAGACATAGGAGGGCTTGTCAAAGCTTGCTGTCTTGCTTCGTCAATCTCCTCTGCACTGAACTCTACCCAGTCATCCTCAGAGACATGTCCTTGATCGCTTTTAGATACTTTAGCAGACCCTTTACTTTCTAAACATACATCTTTTTTCAGTATCTCACTAACTTTTACTAAGTCCTCTTTTACTTTCTCAACAATTTTAAAAGGCTCTTCATCATCAATTCTACCCTCCTTTGGTATCTCAGGATGGAACGGTTTGTCCTCTGCGACATCTGTCTGCAATATTGCAGTCATTCTTATTAGATCCTCTTTCATTTCAGCAACATCTTTCAGTATCTCCTGACTGGAGGATAAAGAAGATGGCGTGGACAATTTGAGAGCAGAGGGTGCTAAGAACAAGGATGATTTTATAGGAGATGAAGTTCGATTAAAGGGAGGTTGCGTGCGTGCCTCTGTAGTCAATGTTTTAATAGGTGACAGTAACGCAGCAGCTGATTTTGTAAGCGGAGATGACTCTGGGAGCTTCTTTAATGCTGGTTCAGACAAAACATTGACTACAGAATATACCGGCACTGTTATTGTTGATGAAGTTACAGATGAGGTAGTTGCTGATATTGACCCAAGGGCTGTATACAAAGCACCTGCAGGAGGAGTTCTTATTGACTGGAAAGCTGATGGTGCTGAAGACACAAATGACCTGAGTGGAGAAAATGACATTGTTGAAGCAGTTGAAAACACTCTCTCAGCTGTGTCAGCAACTGCGCTAGCAGCACAACTTGCAGAATGTGCAGCTGCAGCAATCTTGTCTTGGAAAACAGCTGCAGCTTTGGATCCATTTATTAAGTTGGAAGAAGATGGGTATTTCAGTGGTGACACAGACCCATTAAGTAATGGTACATCTGTGTGCCCAGCTACATGTTTTGCTGGCGACGAGAGAGACGAGGCCATCATGACCTTAGAGGATGAAACAGCATCAACTGCTGACTTAGCAGGTGACACGACTGACTTTAGAGGGGACGATAATAGTGAGGATGCTGATGTGATAACCGATTTAAGAGGCAAACTTGAAGAGTACATGTTAATGTTAGATTTGGGGGATGCTGGAGGCGTCATGGTTATGGATGATCTCTCCAAGAGAGACCCCGCTGTAGTCACAGGAGATGTCCGAGAGGGGAATGTGGTAGTGGACGCCAGCCCTTTTAGGCTAGCAGCTTCTGTTACTGCGGGAGCTCTGACGAAAGAACCTGAAGTAACCTGCATATTGTATGGAGGCTGCGAAACCACAGTTTTTATTGGTGAGGAGATTGTCCGAAATGATCTAATCGGAGATGCTACATCACTAACAGATTTAACTGATGATGTGGTAGAAGCTCCTAATGTGGATTTGATTGGAGAAGCAGAAGAAACAGACCATATTGATTTTAATGGGGAAGCTGTAGGAGTGTTAGAGGAAGAGCTTGATAAGGAAGTGAAGCCTGATTTGGTTTGCCCAGGCACTGTAATTGGAGCTGTTGTCCATGACTGATATGGCCGTGTTGAAAAGAATGGCTTGTATGAGTAAGTAGCAGGTAGGGATCTTGTTGCTCCTGCACTCCGTTCAACTGTTTCTTAAATTGTTAAATTAAAATCAAACATAAAATCAACAAAAATGATTGGAAAACAGAGAGACCAGAGAAGAAAATTGGTCAGTAAACGTTGTAATATTACAAAAAGCAAGTACAATTGTTTGCATGAGTTAGGATGAAGGAGGCAAAAGAAGAGTTAAAAAGGAAATAAATACAAGTGGAGCCATATACTGATGATTGGTCCAAAACAAAAAGCAACACGAAATGAAAGACAGAAAGACACAGCAATCGAGTCTGCAAAAAAAATGAAGACCAGAAAACACAAAGAAGGAATCCATAAGATAAAAATAAAAACCACATGAAAATTCTTCTCTTACTTCCTATTGACTTTCTGATGTGCTAATTCTGAAATACTCATATCAGTGCTATTTTGCCTGTTTATGTATGCTTGATTTGCACAACTATTAGAATGATCCTATTAATAATTTTTGTTGATGGTGTTGTTCTATTCAGATATTGAACCTATACAAAACATAAGCTTATGTAAAATGACATTATATAGCTAAAGCCTCTTTTTTTTTTTTTTTTTAAACCAGTCAGAACTATTTCATGCAGAACCCAAAATTCCTTTAAGTGACAGGCAATTAATGTGCAAACTGTGAAGCAACTGGAATAAATTCAAATCTGTATCTCCCATGCACAATTCGGATATGCTTCACACTCACAAAGCCAATAAGAGCAAGAGCTTTTCTGAGTCAATATTTAATAAAATAATAAAAATAAATAAAGAAAAGGAACGTTTGCATTTGTTTTTCATGCGATATTCCTTTTGTTTGGAAAAAAAAAAAGTAAAACTAAAGTAAAACTTTACATGAAATGATCTGAAGAAGCATATGTCATACATCAAATACGGAAAGTATGATATATGATAAACGTGAGCAAGCAAAGCAACTGAATCAGTTTTCATTCATGCACAGTATATCATGTCCAAACAAGCACACATTAATAAATTTTTATGCTGGATTAAGCACAAATATGTAAATCTTTAAAATATCATTTCACAAGTGGTCATTAAAAGAAGAGTACACTTTTTCTACAAGATGTAGTGTCTTGGTACCTTTTGAGGAGATTTCTTGCATCAGCTCAAAGACAGACCTGTTCAACTTTCAATTTCTCAAAAGGTAACATTAGAAAAGCAGTCAAAGAACAATATATTATGCAAAAAGCTTCCTGGCAAGGACAAACCTGTCAACTGTTACCACCCCCCAGAACACTCAGCTTATTCACAGGCATTTCAAACAAAATCATCATCATCCACATTTTGCATCATGGGAGGTACTCATGCCAGAAAGCAGCATTTCTGGTAATCCCAATACATATCTTCTGATACAACGATAACATTTAGAGAGTTGACATTGAAAGTGAATTAAAGCGTTTTGTTTTTTTTCTTTTTTTTTTAAACTCCTCTGTTTAAAGTTGAGTTAGAAACACTGATCTGAAATATCCAAATAACTTATTCAACAAACCTTTCTCTGAAGTAATTTGTCAAACTTACTTGGTCTGTCTTATAGACAGTAACTTACAGTGATAGAAGCTTAATAAGGCTAATACTAAACTGTTAAAACACACACACTTACAGTAAATAAGTGTTCAGTATACCACAGGTCCATATCCTGCAAGGAAAAATGTGTTGGTCCTACAAAAGCCAGATGAAACTAAGAAGGCAATGTGGATGGCTGGTGATGTGGCAGTATTAGAACATACAGGTTGAAGAGAGCTTGAATACTAGGCCTGACTGGCACAGCCTATTTCTAGAATCGTTCAATTTTCCTATCCTCCCTGCAATTTTGAAGCACAAATATATATATGTATTCTTTTCCCCTGAAGAAAAAACCACTTTGTATTCCATTAAATTAACTAGACTTCATTATGAAGATTCATTAGCAGCCGCTGACAATCACCAGAAGTTCATACTGCCCCTAGTCCAAAAAACAACCCCCCCATCCCCAACCATTGAGAAAATAACCAACATCAAAACAACTTGTTCAGCAGTTCGTGTTTGGAAATGTCTTTAGAGGGACCTCACTGCACTGTGTCAAGCTATTCTGCCACAACTGGTTTGTACGGCAATCAAACCAGCAAACCTCTTAACTGCTCTTTATCCCTAAATCACAAAGTTAGACACATCTAAGATGCTTTTCTGCTACTCTGTATGACAGCTGAGAAGAACTGATACAAACAAAAAGGACTAATTTACAAATGTGTGCAGTTCTGATACAAGTCAAAACAGCAGGAAAACTGGACAGTTTTACTGTTCTGAAATAGCAAAGCAATCCCCCAAATCTTCTCAGACTTCAGAGTAGGATCTGATTCTAAAGACTGTAGTTTTTGAATCAGAACAGCCCTTTTTGGCTACTGGACACTTCTGGCCTTTGCAGTTTCCATTCCTCTATATCTCGAGACTATCAGAAAACACGTTACTACCTTCTGTACAGCAAACTGCATTGCCTTGCTTGCAGCTGGTAACTGAAACCACTGAGTGAACTTCACCATGCAAATGCCCCCAGCTCCTGCTGGAGCAGCCTTGCTCCTGCTGCTCTTCAGCTGCAAGCAAACAGCACTGGGCAGGGTTAACCCACCACAGCAGTCCTTTTCAGTGGGAAATCTCACTGCTGGGTAGAACAGAGGGGCCCCTTTGGCCTCTCCTTCCTGAGGAGGGATAAGAGATAGGCAGGAGAATATCCCACCCCTTCCTCACCCTCTTCTGCCCCAACACTGGCACCAACATGAGCAGAGGAAAAAAAAGTTGTGTGCGCGTGTGCATGCCTCAACTTGTGAGAGAAAAACAGCCCAACCTGCACTGCTACCAAAACTGAAGAGTGGTACCATCACATTTGCTGGAAAGAGGCAGAAGTTACACACTCACCTCCTACCAGTAAAGCAAATGCTCTGTGGAGTAAAGCAGCCACAGCAGCCTCACTGGCTCTGTTGGGTAGTGTGCTCTGAAGGAGCTGCACCTCCAAACCTGCATCATCTCCCAGCAGCAGCATGTTGGAGGTGATGGTGGCAGCCAACAGCTGCAAACTGTGTGCACAGGAGGTGGTACTCAGGCTGCTGGTCAAAGCACTGCCTGCCATCTTTCCTGGTGCATACAGTAATTTTTGCATGCCCTATGAGTAGCTCACCGCCACAAGCATAAACTACTGCCTCATGGGATAGAATAGTTAAGAATGGTCAAGGACTTCTACTAAGTCAACGTAAGTTTTCTTAGAATAAAGCCCATTAAGTGGGTTTGTTTTTTCCTTCCACTTTTTGCAAATGAGACTTAGTGAACCTCTGGTGAATAAATTTTAAATAGTTCAAAACTTTCCCCCCCCCCCCCTGTCAATAAGGCCTGAAAAACAAATTGTAAGCAGTACACACAAACATCAAACTTATTTGAAGCAGCTTCCTTTTCACAGAATCACCAAGGTTGGAAAAGACCTACAAGATCATCCAGTCCAACCATTACCAATAGTTCTCACTAAACCATATCCCTCAACACAACGTCCAAACATTCCCTGAACACCTCCAGGGTCGCTGACTCCACCATCTCCCTGGGCAGCCCATTCCAGTGCCTGACCACTCTTTCAGAGAACTAGTATTTCCTAACGTCCAGCCTAAATCTCCCCTGGCGCAGCTTGAAGCCATTCCCTCTGGTCCTATCACCAGTTACACGAGAGAAGAGGCTGACCCCCAGCTCACTACCACCTCTCTTCAGGTAGTCTCGGTTCCCAGCAAGCCTTTGACGATACCTTAACAATCCATCAAGAAGTCTCAGTAGATCTGATAGCTTCTTCAGATGTTATATGCTTGAAGTCTTCTTCCAGGTCTGAGAAGTGTAATACATTCTGGAGCACATCTGATCCAAAGAAGCCACAGATCTTATAGGACAATTAAACAGCAGCCTTCCGGTGGAAACTCCCAAGACCCGATGAAGCTTGTCTATGGATTTGTGGAATTATACCAGAGGGTCTGTTGCAGGGTAGCAACTGAGAAGTTATGAGGCAGAAAACAGATAAGAAAAAGTCTGGCAATGGGAAACAACAGCAGCCAACCTCAGGCAGGGAAGGTGAAGGAATAAAAACTAAGCCAAATACATTGTATTTAATGAGGAAAGAAAACAATGACACAGGTCTAGTGAAGGGGAACAAATCTAAGAGGAAGCAACATGTGGTGCCAAAGAATAGAAAGCATCTGCGGGGAACAAAGGAACAAGGGAAGAGGACAAGAAAGAAGAGGGAGATACAAAATATGTGAGAATCTGTTTTGGCTAAGCATCTAAACATTTAAGTGCCCATCTGAATGTCATTCTCCAGTCTTGCTGAACTTTTGCATATCACTCCCTTCTGCAACACAAAGATACAGCAGTTCAGTCTGACACCCCAAAGGGAAGAGGAACAGACTCCTTGTGAAAGCAATCTGTAATCCTATTTGTCTGGAGCTACATGGCATTTAAAAAAAAAAATTATGTTTTTACTTAAATAGTGCATGCCATTTGCCAGTCAGGATTCTTCAAGCTCTCACAACACAAAATTTCACAGACCATCCAACAGTTTTGCTTTAGATAGCTGTTTGGTTTTTTTTTCCCCCGTTTTCTTTTTCTCCAAAGTGACACCAAATACAACGTTTATAGAAAAAATGTCTCTTCTTATGAAAAATCACATATGCATGGTTTAGTATTTTGGTAAGAGCAACTCACTCATTCCAGGCTCAGTCAGATAGCTGTAGCGCTTACGTAAAGCAAGGGAGACAAAGTTCTGACGCCGGTCGGCTTTCTCCATCTGCAACAAAACATAATGCTGTTTGGTACCATCCCCCATATGAAACATCATCAAACCTCAGCACGATAGGACATCCTGTAGTACACATCCCCACAAGGGAGAACTGATGCCTCCGCTCAGCTTGGAGATGGCGTGCTAGAGGCAAATTTGGGCAAGCAGTGAGAAATGGACAGAGCGGATCTCCGTTCCTGTCTGCCGTGTAATGAGTGTCAGGTGCTGTGGAGCAGGGAGCATGGCTATCAGAGGTGGCAGGCACTTGCTATGAACAACCACCCTCCTAGAGAAAGCAGGCGAGAAGCTGCAACCCTAGGAGATAATCCCATGGACTCTTTCTTTCTCAGTGTCTCTACTCACAAGGTAGAAGAGCTTAAATAGCAGACGCAGTTCACGTTGTTGCCCTACTGTATTTCAATACTATGTTATCCCACCATCACTTAGCAAACTGTTTCATACTACTACAAATGGCATATTTTTCATTCTCTATAAAATAAACCACCTTTGGAAACAGGAGATCAACACAAAAGACTACAGATGCAGACATAGAACATTCAGAGAAGTACAACTTTGATCAAATGTCTCTCCCCAAATTAATTTGTCCTGGAAGCACATACACCATGATGTACGCTGGCTTTTGAGTGAATACATTCAGGACAAAAAAGGCAAGGGAGGGGATTTTTCATTTTTAATAGGCACAAAGTGCAAAGATGCAGATTAGAAAGCAGACTACTACTGTTAACTAGTAAAGTGCATCCTAAGTAATTGCATTCAGTGGCATAGCTGCTAGTGTGATGTCTTCAATATCAGAAGTCCTTTAGAAATCAGCTCACTCGACTGTTTAGAAAGATTTAATTTGTTTAGAAAGAAAACTTGTTTTAGCTACATAATAGTTCACCAGAATCAAACTCTGTGGAGGCAATGTGATATAGTTGGAGTTATTATTTTTTAACATAATAAAGAGTGTTTTCTTTCTATTTTGGTCAGCAGATGGCTGCTGCAGTTTGTTTTCTACCAGGAAGAGAAAAAAAGGTTTGCTGCTAAATAGAAGGGATGTATCTTGTGTGGTTTCTTTCTTAAGGTGATCTCAATTACTGCTATTTTAAGAGTAAAACCCATTCAATTTCCTGACAATCAGATGTGGCAGTTTCTGGCAAATTGGGTACTTCTAAGCTGCAAATATTGAAGGTTTATTTGAAAATATATTTATACACAATATCTAGGAATTGCTCTTGGCTTTTTTGCTTTTTTTAGAAGGGTTTAGTTTATTTTCAGAAATAAAATCTCAGAGATCTGCTCCAAAACTAATGCCTCCTATTTTATTACACTGGCCCACAACATCAGAGGTAGATGTTGGTGGGATGGCAGTAGAGGATGAACCTTCCCACCAGTATTCTGTTGTGGTGTAACAGATGACAGCAGAGAGAAGCAGTCATCTGACATCAAAGCGTGTATGAAACAAAGGTGTTATCAGTGAATTCCTCCACGTGGAAACAATGGCACCCATTCACATTTTTCAATGCTTCCTGAACATTTATGGAGACCAAACAGTGCATGTGAGCACCGTGAGGTGGTGAGTGGTGCATTTCAACAGTGGTGACAGCAATGTGAAAGACAAGCCATATTCCAGATGCACAGCTGTCACATCACAAAATGAACAGTGTCTCAGTCACTGCATATGCACAGATCAGTGGATTACAACCGAGGAGCTGCATATGGAGCTGCATATCAGCTTCAATGCATTGGAAATGGTGGTGGCAAAGCTGGAATATTGCAAAACTTGTGCCGGGTGAGTCCCATGAATACACACTTGGGAACAGAAAGAATAGTGTATGTCAGGATCTATTCAACCACTAGAAGCTATACGCAAAACAGCAGTCCATGGAGTGGCAACATGTGAATTTCCCATTGAAGAAAAAATTCAAGACGCAGCACTCAGTGGGTAAAGTGATGTTCACTGTTTGCATAGGAAAGAAGTGATTCTTCTGGATTTTCTGGAACTCAGACAAACCATCAACTCTGACTGCTATATTACAACACTGACTAAGCTGCACGTTCAAACCTCCGGAGTCAGGCCAGAGGACTACTTTTCTCTTGCAACACAATAACGCTAGGCCCCTTGTTAGTTTAAAGATCATGGAGCACATAGCCATTTTAGGTTGGAATGCCCACCACACCCACTGTATAGCCTGGATTTGGTGCTTTCTGACTTCCATCTGTTTGGGCCTATCAAAGATGGACTGCATGAGCAACATTGTTCTAGCAACAGTACTGTCATAGCAGCTGTGAAACAGTGGCTCACCTCCACTAGTGCAGATTTTTATGAGCACAGCATGCAGGCTCTTGTTCATTGCTGTCAAATGTGCATAGCTACTGGTGACGACTGTGTTGAAAAAGAATGTTTTGTAGCTGAGGTTTTGCTCTACGAAATAGTGTTATTGTGTTCTTTGTAGTTGTTGTTGTTTCCATGGAAATAAATAGGAGGCATTACTTTCAGAGTGACTTCTGTACTATAAGGCCATTGTTTTTAATACCTTCTCAGATATGCAAGTTATCAAAACACTGGCAGTATTATTCCAAGGGCTAAAAATCACACCCAGTAAGCTCTTTGTGATTTTGCCAAAAGTGGACTTGGTCACTACTTTGTAATTACACCAATTTTTTCAGAGGAAAATTAGTTAAAAGTTAGATTCAACATGTAGTTTGTTTTCATCACATTTTCATCATGTTTTCTACATTTGTGACCTGTTTTGCAACAGAATATAAGATGCTGAGGAAATGGTTATTCCATAAGTATTACTTCAATGCCATAGTTATTTTTTTTTTCTATAACAAATTTACTGTTCTTCACTAAATCTGAAGAAAATAAAAACAGAAGACAGTGTTTATATTACCTCATCATCTTGATCTGACTCTGTTTCCTTTTGGTCCCAAGATGCATTGCAGAGACAAGGAATATTATAATGGACAGCAGGGAAAAGAATATCAGGATATGAAAAGGACCAGATTGGGAGCACAAAATGCAAGCTGATTTATAAGGCAAAGCAAATCCAAAATGCCAACACACACATAAAAAAAAACAACTTACATCTACTGCAAATTAACATGTGACATTATTGAAAGCATAAACCTATGACTTGCAGGCTGAAGCATGAGCTGCAAACAGAATCATAAAAAAATATAGGAACTTGACACCACAATAACAAGAGACTTTAAAAGTGTTCTACAGGAAACTAATAAAACATAAATGTAAAAACTCTTAACCATACTCCAAAGCATTCTCAGAACTGGCATTTCACAAGTTTTCTGTATCACTAGCAGAAAGAAGACAAAGACTAAAAGAGCAAAAATAAAATCAAACCAACTCTAAGGACAATGTTTCCTAACAAATACCTTTTTGTGTGCTGGCAAAGTGATATTCAAGTTGCAAACAGCTGTTTGCGGCAGTCCTTTGGTAGTCTTTGGTTCTTTCAAAAATGATAATCGACCACAGGGTTCTTGGCTGGTGTCTCTTACCTAGAAAATAAATGTTAGTAATTTGCAGTAATTCACATATGCAGGGGAGGTTTCTGAAGGGTTTCTCAAAGTGTCCTTTCACAAGAACCACAGAATCACAGAATCACAGAATGACCCGGGTTGGAAGGGACCTCAAGGATCATGTAGTTCCAACCCCCCTGCCTAGCAGGGCCACCAAACATACACCTTTACTAGATCAGGTTGCCCAGAGCCCTGTCCAACCTGGTCTTGAACACCTCCAAGGACGGGGCGTCCACAACCTCCCTGGGCAGCCTATTCCAGGACCCAACCACTCTCCTAGTGAAGAACTTCCCCCTAACATCCAACCTAAATCTTCCCTCTTTTAACTTAAAACCATTTCCCCTAGTCCTGCTATTATCAGCCCTTTCGAAGAGTTTACACCCCTCCTGGGAGTAAGTTCCCTTCAGGTATTATCCTAACCTATCTAATGTTAGCGAGCTGGGGCTCAGTCTCCTCTCTGAGCAAGAGAAAAAGAATTACCATAAATGAGTTACATCAGCCTGGAGCTTTCTGAATAGAAATAAGCTCCTGAAATCCATGTAAGAAAAGATGCTGGGTGAATCCAACCAGATAGCAATATCCTAGTATAAAATGAGTGCATTTTCAGCTCACTCTCATTTTCTCTGCAGTGTTTTGCACTTGTGTTCAAAACCTACTTGTTTATATGTTTTTCCTCACAAAAACAAGGCTAACAAAAGCTTGCATCCTTTCATGGTAATTTAGAAGTGAAGAGTTTCCGTGCATACTTTGGGGATTGTTTTGCTGTACCTCTTCTTAGTCCCTGGGACACAGTGACCTAATAATGCTATTGTGGAGGTCTAACTCATGGTTTTGTTAGAAGTCTGAGAGTCCTTATCATGGGTTTTCTGGTCCTAGCTCTGTCAGCAACTCTCTTGTGGCTTCACGTAAAGCACCATCTCCACACTGTTCACATATTTAACAATGACACTCACATTCTTGGGTAAGTTAGTCCTATCTGGCTGAAAAAGTGTTATCACGGGAAAAATAAAGATCACAGCAGATTTAGTTGGCTTGTTTTGCTTTTACCTTGATAGAGAATGGCAGTCTATTTTCTTTGAAAGCGTAAAAATTAAAAACAAGCTGCTGTCCTCCTTTAGTCAAAGGGGCAAGATTTCCATAGCAATCAACGTAAATAGGCTTTCCTTCCAGAACCTATCAAAGTAATAAAAGTCAATAAAATCTCTTTCATAGTAGATCCATGCAAGTAAATATAGCATTATTTCCCCCACCACAGTTCCTGAGTTTAGCATAAGCCCCTATTCAGAGTAAATGCAGTGACAAATTACAAAGTCAGTGGGCACCGCTGCAAGGTATTTTGAGTGCTGGCAGTTTGAGAAACTGCTACACGAGCAGTTTTTCTTCAAGAGACACTGTGTTGGTGTCAAAGTATTCACTACAGACCAGCTCTACCTGTAAAAGTATGTCTGTGAGATTGGTGAGAAAGAACTGAAGGTCGATTTTCTTCAAAACCTTAAGTTACTTGATACAACAGGTGCGAAACCCACCACAGACTAGCATCCATTTGGGGCACATCCTCATGCTTTCTCCACTTATTCTGTCTTGATATCACCTCAAGAATTTTTTTTGAAGTAGTCTTGCTGTGAACCTTTATTTAACTGAGTTTACAGTGGCTTTTGTAGGACCAACTGCCATTTGGAAAACGCACAATCTGTTCACAAGGAGGAAGCCAGCTGTAAGAAATATACCTCAATGTCTTTGCTTCTTGCAACTTCTTCAAAATTCTCTTGTTGCTCCAAAGTTTTGTCCACTTTGTCATCAGTCATGCAGAAGCAACGCAAATTGGATTCTACAGGGTCATTCATTTTGGCAAATATAACAAACTTTGCCATGTAAGGAACGCATATTAATTCTCTGTAAAGCTGTGTTGCCAACCCAACAGTCTCTAGTACTTGATGGCAGTCTGCAAGCCAAAATCTGAAGGGGAAAAAGAAAATTGTTAAATCAACTCTTTATTATGTTCAAACACAAGCCTTTAAAAAGAAAGCATGACCTGTGATTTTCTGTCTGCTTTGCATGTGTACTGTCCCTTCCGATATCCCAAAGCTGTGATTTTTCTTCTATTTTCAACAGAGCCTTAAACATTCAAAAATGTGAACACCTAACAGTGAAAAGTTGATATTTTTACTTGTCCCTTTCTATGCAAACTGTTTTTGTGAAGCAAAACTGTGCAAACAGTATATTTTTTGTGACCACACGCTATGTATATTGCAACTTGCTGGCGCTTCACTGTACCTTTGATTGTTAGGAAATCTTTGTCTAAACAGCTTCTTTGATAACTCATACATACAACAAAATCATATTTCCCACCCAGACTGACTCCAAATAAGCACACAGTTAAGTTTCTCAAAGAGATATTATACAGAGATATGCAAATCCACTACGACCATTGCAATTAATTTAAAACTTTATTTTTTTCCCCACAAATGATATTTTTGTGAAAGTAATTTCACATGATCTTCAACTAAAAAGCCAAGGACCAGAAATTTAATCCCTTTTGCATTTTAAGCAAATATACTTTTATGAGTCCTCCATATTCTTTTACTGAATGACCATTTAAAACTTTCCTCTTCTGGTGCTGTTTGCAGAAAAACAAACCCATGTGTGGCTCTGCAACCTTTAGCAAAACAGCATGTGTGACTGCCAGGAGACATCTCCCAGCAGAAAAGGCCAAGACAAAGCTTCATGTGCAACCTTAAGTGCCTGGTATGCTGATACACAGTGACAAAGAAGCATCTGGTTCATTATCGCTTCATCAGTCTTGTAAAAGTCATAGCAAAAGCAGAAAAAAAAAGAAACCCATCATCATCATAAATAACCCCTTCCCTCCCATTCTCACAACAGTGCACACTGTTAATCAAGGAACACTATTTCCTGGTGGAATTTGACAAGTTCTGCTACCTTACCTGGCTGAAACATTGGTTGTGAAGGAGACACAATCATTAGAAAACGTCAGTGGAGTCGTGCCTGTGATGTCCTCCCACTGCGCAGGTGAAGTACCTCCTGTGTAAATATAAACCACAGAGACATTTTCTTTCAAACATCAAGCAAATGCAGGCTACATAGGTACATTTCTGTCAAAATATTTTGCTTCACACAGCAAATGACAGCACAGCCTATCATGTTTTCCAACAGGTGAACTACATGTTACAGATTTAACGTATGTTAAATACCAGGAAATGCTGTGATGCCAGCAAGGTACATTCCCTACAGTCAATAGCGAAAGTCTCCCTCAGATATCAGCTAGACCAGAATCACTTCGGCAACTAATTTATTGATAACTATACGTAATAGGCAGGATTGAAATTCTTTGTACTATCTAAACATAAAAGAGTATTTAATATCTGTTGTCCAGAGTTCTTTTAAAACAGCATGAGACAAGACTAAAAGCCCAGGGAACAAGTGAGAGGTGACCTGAGCTGGCTTTGCCCAAAGGAACTGATTTGAAATCTACCGGACCAACCAACCTCCCGTTACTGGAAGGCACAACTTATACAGCTATATGAGTGGGTACAGAGGCACTGCTGCCACAAAACTTTTACAAAGTGCACGATTTCTTCTAACCTGTAATGCTACATAAAAGTCGAAGGCTGGGCGTCGTGTCTCCTTTGTACCCATTGGTTACACCTTCTCCTGATGGAGGTGGCACAGGAATTGTCATGGTTATTGGCTTATGAAATTTTCTTCTTCTTGGCTCCACAGTGACAATGGGACTGAAAGTTGCTTTGTTTCCAAGGATTTTTTTAACAATCTCCTCTGGAACTGGTTGAGCCTGTCAACATAGAGAAAATAGCTTAAACAAGAGCTACAAATTGACTGTACACATGCAGAACTGTTTACCGGCACTTGACTTTATTCTTCTTGAATTTTCTCCAGAATTTTATTTCATCTTTCCCTAGGTTTTCCCAATTTCATCTTCTCCTATAGCTTTCATGTGATTAGTAGTACAATTCATACTTCAGCATTATTCTTAAAAACCCACTTGTGATTTCCTAAGAACCAACTTGCTGATAAAAGCTATAAATCTCAGAGGGCTGTCTGTAGTTTTTGCTGAGAGGTTTTCAGAGTTTGCTTGTTTGAAATTTACTGTAATGGGTGACATCACAGAAAATTTCAAAATGCAAGAGCAGCCTTATTTTGTTAGAAGGATCTTGAGAGGTGAGGACTAAACACACTCTCTCAGATGCTGAACAGTTCTCACATCTCTTCAAGGCACAAATCTATGCACAAAAAGAACACTGTGTACTCCTGATTTGCCTTTGTTCTCAGTGCTTCATATGCTATTTTGCTATCAATTATTAGCAAAGAAATATTTGAGTCAAATTTATACAGAATACAAATAGTTGCCTTAAGCTGAGCTATAAGTGATTTTCAGACTTTCCATGTCCATTTTGTACCTTCAAAGATTTCTTAACTTTTTGCAGGGAGAAAAAAAGAATGAGTATGGGAAGAAATGCTGTAGAATTTTAGCATTTTTTGTTATGTGATATTTGAACTCAGAACTAACAGAAATGGTTTTTTGCAATTGCTTTTTTAATTTAAACAAATTCAACTCCCTATTTCAATCAGGCTGAACTGTAACTTGCTGCACAATGTATTGATATTCAAAGAATAGGTGGTCATACTGCAATTTCAGCAGTGATAACACTGCATATGGAGATGATGTGTTTCCTTCACTCCAGCTAGCTCTGGAAAGACGGCTGAAGAACAGTAATAGCAGAGCTTCCAGTTTCTCAGGATTAATAGTCTTTCTTTGAAATATCGTTAGCAAATGAGAAATGTTCTAGAGTAAAGGAAAGGCTGAGTAATCTGGAGTCTGTTGAGCCTGGGGAAGACTGAGAGGGGATCTGATAAATGTTTATAAATATCTAAAGGGAGGTGGAAGGAAAATGGATGAGGCCAGACTCTTCTTGGGGGTGCACAGTCATAGAAATAAGGTATAACAGCCTAAAACTCAAACTTCATAGGAAGCTCTATACAAACATGGAGAAGAACTTTACGGTAAGGGTGACAGCACTGGAACAGGCTGCCCAGAGGGGTTGAAGAGTCTCCTTCTATGGAGATTTCCAAGACCTGTCTGGACGCCTACCTGTGTGACCTATTGTAGGGTACCTGCTTTGGCAAGGGGGTTGCACTCAATGATTTCTTGAGGTCTCTACCAACCGCTGCAATCCTGTGATTTCCAAGCACTGGGATTCAAACCAGCATCCCCGTTTCATGTACCCATCACACTCACCGGGTTATTTAGTAATTTTAAGCAATAATCAACAGAACTCAATGAAAAGATATATTCTACAAAGTATTTCTCCACTTTTCAGGCAGTTTGTTTAAGAAAAGGTCAAGCGATTTGCTCCTTCCAGATTCCATCCATTGCTAGAAACACAAGAAGTGAATGTCCTAAGCTACAACAGGTGTATACAGGAAGTACATAGCTGCCACTTAGCCACAGGAGACTGGACTGCAGAGCAGCTGTGCAGCTCACAGGAGTCCGCCACTAAGGCTTGTTGCTGCTGTAGAGGCTCCAGACCTTTGCCTATTCTCTCCATCCTTCAGATGCTAAGTGATATCCAGGAGACAATAAAAGAGGAGCTAGGTTTTTACCACACAGTGGAGGACTGTCCTTTACCCACAAGAGAGGAGCACAGAGTGTGCACAGGTGACAAGGTAAGGGCACCCTTACCTGGAGTCCCACACGGATTCTTTTGGTTAGAGCACCCTCGGGGAAGGACGCCTGGACACGTGGCACAGTTGTGCTGCTCAGCACTCCGCCCTCTGGGCCGATTTGGTTACTCTCTTGCTTGATTCGTGAAACCACTGCAAAGTACTGAGGGAAATCCTTTGTGACAATCCTACAGATACGCTTCTTCTCTAGCTCCTCAACGCTGTCCAGCTCTGGAGAGAGAAGACAGGTAAAACAGGCTCATATCAGATACATCTACCAGCTTGCAAGGTTTTTAACTTGCATTTAAATCTTGAGAAGATTCTAAAAATTTATTTACTACAGGAAAAACAAACAACTTTTTTTTTTTTAATTAATTGCTATTAATTATCAAGCATTGGTTTGCTCTGGGAATTTTTGCATATATTTTGACTATGAAAGCCCTCAGCATTGGACACACAGATGTCAGGGCACTGAAGTATATGACAGCTGCCCTGGGGATGGCAGGTTGGTCACTTGAACCCACTGAGATGCAGAGGAGACTGTCAAGCTTCTTTCCTCTCTTATTTACATCTGGAAGCACAGAAGTAAACCGATCTTTCTGAGTAAACTTTCCAGAGATGTTTATTTCCTGCCTCCTCCCTCACACAGCTCTGGCACACAGAAAAGCACAGAAAACTGCAGGCAGGTCACGAACAAACTGTACACCAAGCGTAAAGACACCTGGAACAGAAACAGGTCAGCAATAAGGAGAGCCCAGTGCCACATTCTCAGCATGTAGGGTCACCAGGGCACAGAAAGGGGCATGGAATATCCACTCCTAGCAATTAAGTAGAACTTATGTAAGTATGTGCACAGAGGAAAACTGTGACGTGTGACAACTATGAAACTGCAGGTATGTGTATATATATCCCCTAATGAAACGTCTGTGATACAGGCACTATTTACAAATGCAGATAATTACATGACTGTCATGCATTTGTCGTGTAATTTTCTTGCACTTTACCTTTTTAGATATTTTAACTGGGCTTTCCTCCAGCACTCCACAAGATCCCATTCTTATTTTCCTCCTTAAAAAAAGTACCATGATTCTAGAGAAGAAAGTCCACTGCTCAAAAGATAACATTTCTACCAGATGCAGTAAGAGAAAGCAGGAGGACCAAAATAAGTACAATAGACACTTGTACAATTATTTACTTGGCTGAGACATTTTCCTACTCTGAGCATGTAAGCTCAATTACAAGACCAAAAAATTTGAACATAAATTTGGTAAAATGTCAAGTTTTCCATTTTAAAACCTTCAACAGCTAATTTAGATTAATTGCTCAGTGTTGCTGTGGATCATACAAAGCTACCAGAAGGGGATAATTTCTTATCATAATGTCAGATTCCATTTACTTTGACTCAGAGATGATATCTTAAGCCCCCTAATGAATTAGGTATTCTGCCTGCAGCCTCTAGAAGCAATGGCTTGTGCTGTGGACAAACTGGATTTTTAAATTCCCAGGCAGGTATAATCTTGATTGGTAAATCCTGTGTGTTCTTGTGTCAGTCGCTGGAGAATAAATGCGCTATAAAATGCTCACTGAGATAGAGGATAATTAAAATTCTCCTGCAGTAGAAATTTTTATGTAAGAACATTTGAAAGCCCTTTGTAGCCTGGCAGGCACTCTCCTTTAGAAATGGAAGATGCACAGATAAGAGTGGTAAAACAACAGCCAGGCATGGCGAGGAGTTTGACCACATATATGGAAATTATGTTGGATATGTATGTAAGCTTTTACATGGATTTGCCCCCCAGCAAAACAAAGAAAGGAAGAAAAAAAAAATAAAACCAGAAAATGAGCAATCTTTAACTGCCACTCCACACATGTTAAGAATGCAGCATTAGCATGACAGAATTAATGAAACAGGGACAACACGGCCTGGGCGAAGTCATGTTTCCCAAACACACCTCATACATTTTATACAGCTAGAAAAATACTCCATCATTACTGTCTTCCTCACCAGCTGATGCTTCATTACTGTGCAGGGCATTTCAATTAAAAAACTGAAAGGTTTTGTTAGCTTATACTTAAGTCACAGAGAAATATGCTATGCACCTCATCTTACAGCAAAACAGAGAGAAATAAAGCAGAGAAGTAATGGCAGAATTGGGACCATTCTTCCAGTGTCATAGTCTGATACTGTGCTAATAGTCCAAAAAACACCTACTGCCATTAAATTTTGGCAGGTCAACAGAAGGGTACCATGTGTGCTCCTTGCAGAGATCTCCTGCTACCCAAACGTAAGGTATGCTTATCCTAACATAGCTGGTGGGAGTGAGTACTCAGAGATGAGGATGGAGGGAAGGAAAGGAGAGAGAAAAGAGAGAAATTGCTCCTATAGTCCCTTCAGCCCACACTGCCACTTGAGTGCTACAGGTCCTGGACAGGAGAACAGAAACCTAGTCTTGTCCTCTAGGATCACAGTAGACCTCACATAGGCTAGCTCAGGTCAAGGACAGCAGTCACATCAGTTTTGTCAGGTGAGAGGCAGCTGTGGATCAAACTAATTCCTTGTGTCATACTTCCTCTCTTACATTCAGACAAAGTGTTTTCTGACTGCAAATGGAATGAGAGAAGTCCAAGAGCACCTGTTTCATGACCTTCAAGGTGTCTTTCTGCAACCCAGGATTGTACTTCTCTTACTACGGCCATACAAGGAGTTTTGCTCACATCTAAAAAGCAAATCCCACAGTTATTTAGCAGACCAAACAGCTCTTGGAGTTTTGCAACCCTCCCATGGTTCTAGTTAGAGCAGAGCTGATCTTGTCTCTGTACAGACAATGAAAGACAGAACAAACTTATGACACGAGTTCTCCCAGCAAGGAGACGTGCCCCTTCAGAAACTACTGTAATAAAGACAAAACACACAGGAGGCAGTGCTCACAGGGAAAATTACTGAAGATGGACAGATGCAAAAAGGGGAAGGGGCAAAGATAAACAGAGAGTGCTGAGACTTAAAAATGCTGGCAAGTCACTCTCCCAGCTTCACTGTTTCCGATACAGAACTGGACACTTCCAATACCACAGCTAGCAAGAAGTCTCATCTTCAAATGAGGCAATGTTCTTTACATGCTCCTTTGCCTATTTTAGCAGTTTCTTATCTTGCTGTTCACAGCATGAGGTTTAACAGTGGTAAGTTTAAAAGCTTTTCTTGGAAATGTGGCAAACTCACTGCCATGATTTATAGTGGTATTTTAAAACTCAAGCATAAACAAGGTCACTGATCTTATCTATAGATTCGAAGAAGTATTTATGCAAAAACTCCTGCTTCACATCTGAAACCACACTGTGCAGCTGCAATCATACTGTAGCCACAAATACATGCATTTCTTGGCTCACTCACTAGCTTGCAAATGTCCATCAAAAGATCAGCTACCCTGGTGTGTGCATTTATGCCCACAGTTTGTCTACAGGTACAGAAAGGTGCCTGTAAAAGGAGCAAGAATGTAAAAAGCAAACACATATTAGACCTAAAAGACGACCTGATTAAATATAACCTATTTATAAGACAAAGAGCTTTTTCCTATATATGTATGTACACACACACACATATATTTTACTTGATTTTATTTTAAATAAACATACCAGAGGCAAGAGCTGTGAATTACTACCCTCACATCTGGAATCAAGCTCATCCTATTCCAAAAAGGAACCCATGTAATGCTCATGGGAACATTTGCCCAGGTACAGCACTATCTTCTGAAAAAAAAATAATTAAACAGAATTAAATAAAATTAATCTTAAACAGAAATCTGGTTGCACCAAAGGAACTGACTCTTTGCATCGCAGTTTACTGTTTTTCCTTGGTAATAAAAGCAAAGTTTTGCTATTATTTAATCCTACATGTAATACCCTGAAGTATTGCCTCCTGTTCTGTCTTATCGTGAGTCTTTCCAGCAGATGGTGCTGCTTCCAGTAAACAACAGGCAGATTTTCAGCAGTCCCCACAGAGGGAGAGCAAAGATGTCCTCACTCTCATCCCCGCTGTCTGAGCAGAGCAGGGAAAAGGACAATCAAACCAGGAAAGCAGACTGCATCTTTAAAAATTAGCACATTGACGAGTAGAGAATGCAAGTCTGACTGTGCTCCTTCCGCACAGATAGAAGGAACCAGTGAAACACAGCATGTCTAACATGAAATAGAACAACTGCTTTTAACAGAAAAACATGGCTATTCCTGCAGCATGTTACTTGGAGATGACTGCGCAGATGAATTTTCCTCCAGTGAGACATTACATTTTTAGAAATTACTGAGCATCCAGATGGTTATTTTTTTTTATTTCAGTTCAAAGATTGCTTCTGCCTCCAGATTTCATACCTGGAATCAACTTCTTCCAAAGCCACAGCTTCTGAGATACAAAACATTGTTTCAGAGCCAAGTCTAACTGAGGTATATTGCAACAATCCAGAAAAAAAAGAAAAAAAGGATTTAAAATGCTTGTAATTATAGAGATCTGTA
Organism: Perdix hodgsoniae; assembly: GCA_035772895.1. NCBI lineage: Eukaryota > Metazoa > Chordata > Aves > Galliformes > Phasianidae > Perdix > Perdix hodgsoniae. Next base: position 2,693,468 of record JAPSGF010000046.1, on the reverse strand, counting down.
TTTTATGTCAGCACTTGGAGATTTTTTTTTAAATAGAAAAGGTCTCATTTCAGCAGGACAGAGTTTTGTCGAGGTCCATGTACTATTTTAATGCAGGGGTTTTTGCTTGTTTTTCTTTCCCAATTAAAGAAGGATTTAGAGATAATGAATTGAACAAGCAATCAACACAGTTGATGCTCTGAGGATGACCGCAGTATTTTTTGTCCCTTTTCTCTCATAAATGATTGTCTATGTTGGTAGATTACTTTCCTGTGGCTTGGAGATTAAGAGGCCCAGTGCCCGTGATACTTTCTGTGATTCACGGACTGTACTTATGAGCACTAATTTCAAACAGCAGTACCCTGGAAGGTAAGAGCCACCTGAAGTCCTTAGGAGTTGTAATCTGGCTCCAAATTTTGAAGCTTATCATTTTAGGCTCTAATTACAGAAGACTGCATGCCCACCTCACTCAAAGTGATTTTATTTATTTTCAATATGTGATTTTTCTGTATGGCACCTCTGGGGACCTCCTTCATAAGCAATGTGAGTTAGAGCACTTCAGAACAGTGCTTTGTGCCTAGATTTCCTATTCCCAAACTGATTTCAACTCAGCTTGGAAAGCACACAAAGCAAATGAGCAAATTGTTAATCATTTCTGACTACCTTCACAGACGAGGCACAGATACCTTGCCCAAATGCTAAGCCTTTATTTCCTGTCTCGTATTCTGGTGCACAGAGAAGGAGCAGGCAGTGGTGAGATCTTTCTTTCAGACAGGCTACTGCCTTCAATCCTGGAGCAGTTCTTACCCAAGCAATATCACCCTCTGTCAAGCTTCACTGCTTTTAGGTTCTTTTCTGTGACAGTTTATCACATTTTTCCAAACCCAGTGACCCAACATCCGCAGTATTTCTGCCTTAGTGCTTGTTGGTTCTATTATATTTATTACACAGCTACATTAAGTAGTCATGTAACGAACATCCTCCTCCTTTTTACATGCTGAGGTGCAGCTCAAGTAATTCAAGAGGACAATACTACACTAGCCCATTCTGCAAATTCCTATCTCAGATATCCAGATTAGTAAAGATGCTAATCTCATATTTCAGATGCCCAGGGAACCTCCCACAACTGCTTTCCTTTCCATGTTTTCTAAGCTTCCCTTTTACTGAGGCTGCCCTCTTTAAACAAGGGAGGCCAAGATCAAAGGCAGAGCCGGCTCACAGATACCTCTCATAGCTGCCATCCAAGTCTGATCATTTGCTTCAAACACTTCTGTTGATAATGGCAGAACTGTCCTGCAGCTTGTACCTCAGTGCACTGTGACTTTCTGTAAGAGGTTATCCAGAGAAAATCCTGTGGATAAACCCTTATAGAAAATCGAAGTCCAAACTTCAGGCCATTTCATTCACAGCCTGATGCAAAGAGCTAGAGTAATGTTTTATCAACACAAGTGCTGAAGAAGACTTGCTGGGAAAATGAAGCAGTGGTGCCAAGGACTCTCTGCAGCCCCAGCCTGGCTTTGCTCATGACATGTCCGCAGGGACCATCTGTCACAGCATCTTCTGATGCACTGAGTACAGCTGAGCCCTCTCTTTTTCAGGGACTCTCACAAACATCAATATCCACACCAAACAAGGGAGCCAGACTTCCCAGATGGACACTGAGGCAGCATGTTGTGCATTTGTGGGAGATGACCTCTAATAATAGCTATTCTAAGAAGAACGGACTATAGGCTGAGGCCTGCATCTGTGGGAAAACTGAACTGAACTGATAGTTACCCTTGGCTTGGAATGACCTTCACATGGCCCCGTCTGAGCTGAAGAAACACACTTACCTCCAGCTGGGATGTTATTCTCAACTCAGTGCTGTAAAGCAACTGTGCAGCTCTGCTTAAACTTGGCACAACTTCAGTCCAAAGCTTAAGATTTATTCTAGGATGTCTCCAGGCCAGTGCTGAACCATTTCACTATACAATCTTTCCATTTGCTTAATAGGTAACACACTATATTCCCCAGAGTCAGATATCCTCTGCACTGTTTTATTTTAGGTTACTTCAGACTACTTACATTAGCAAGCCTTAACAAAGATAAGGCCTGCTAAAGCTTTAAGAAAATGTTTACCTTCATCCATGCCATTGAGTACTTCAGTTAAGTCTTCGTGCTTGCTGTCATACTGGTGCTCCTTCCACGTTTCACCATTTTCACTTCGGAGTACGATTAACTCTCTTTCCTTTCCTCGCATTGATCCAAAATGGGGGATTTCCACTATGACAGGACTAGACAAAAAAAATAATCAAATTATTTTTAAACCATGTAACTCCCCACTGCCCTTAATTTTCCTATGGGTGTTAAATCCTTCAGAAAACTACAATCATTTTAAATTGTAAACATTGTCACAGTAAAAGTGCTTTTAAAATTGCCAAAGCTGCACAATCCTTTATCATTTAAACTGTAGATCATATACAACTTGATAATACTCATACAAAGCTCATTTTAAACGTAAATCTTTTCAAATAACTGCCTACATGAAAAAAACATCTACAAGTTTTGCTGATGACCATTCTCCCTGTGCATTTATCTCAGGATGTGGGCGAACCAACCCTGCCTCCACAACATGCAGCACTGCTGACTTTCAATTGGCATTATTATAGCCAAAATTTGGAACTGGCTCAAGGAATTTAAAAGAATCAAAGTTCAGAAACAGCCCAGCTATTCGAATGCATGCAAATGCTATTGACTGCAGCAGGAATTGTATGAGCACGTAGCTTTTAGATTTCAAACCAAGTCTCAAACTTTTCAAAGCAATAGGTTTTTCCTCATTAGTTTCACTTTCTGGTTCCCATGCCCAAAATCACAGCTGCAGCATCTGCACTGTAAACATCACTGGGGAATGTTTAGATCCTTACAGAATGAATTTCTCTGAGTTTAGCAACACTGCAACCACATTTAGATAAGTTACTGTCAAACATTTTGGGGAAAGGAAGGGGAACAGGAAGGTGGTTAATAGTACACCTATGTCACCAGACAATGTACCTTCAACAGAGGACCGCAAGTGCATTACTGAACAATAGTTGTGAACAACTGACAGAAACCACCATTCACTTCATGTGCCATTCCTTAACAAAACAAACACTTTTGCCAAACGCTTCACAGGCAAGATATGCATTTTAAAGTATGCTAAGACATCTGACTGAAATCACACAGTAAGTGAACAACTATGGATTATGCAGCTTTAAGACATTTAAATAGACAGTATCATCATTTTCCTACAGAGGTTGTAAAAGATTTCACCTCTTTGTTTCACTCAGTTGAAAGAAACACCACATGACGGGAGGAATATGCAGCACTTCTGCACCACCGAACACCAGCAAGGTGCTAGGCCGCAGAAACCAACTGATTATCTGAGTACAGAAATCACAACAGCCATCGTCAGGAAAAAATATAAATTGGAAGAGCCAGATTTCGTACTCTATACCGTTTGTCCCCACAAAAATTATCAAAAGGTAGTTTAATTCATGTGTATTTTAGATGCTAACACTGTAGTACAATCTTTGCAGGCTAATATTTCAGATACTGTCTCTGTAAATATTTAGAAACCACACAATTTTGTGCATGACATTTAACAAGAATACTCAGCGAGAAGGTATTAAACAGGTATTGAACACCAAACACTCACCAATGTTTTGTAAACCTAATGCAGTAAATTTCACAGTATGGTTTGAAAACAACAGTCAAAAATGTATGGAAACATTCTTACATTTTAGACCATACCCTGCAGCTCCTTTGGGTCGCATTCTTGGCGTTATAAATCTATTTTAACAAGATGACTCTTGCAGTTTGAAAATAATAGTATCTCTTCAGCCTTGTTAAAATGAAGTTATTCACTCAATGAGATCTTAAATAATCTTTTATAAATAATAGACTTTATACACCCAGATTTTACAATGCTCTTCCCAAAACAGACTCACTCAAGGCCTGTAAATACCTTCTCTACCAGGATTGAAATTAAAGGACTGTCACTGTGTATTAAAATGTATTTGATGCAGTTGAAACACTTCAAATTTAAAAAATTACAAAAGCACAGAAGTTATGAAAGCAGAATGCTGGCAGTGAATTGTACATGCCTGTAAGCACAAGGTAGTAGCAGAGCTGTATTAAATCAAGCCACTATGATTTTCTTTCAGTGACATAAGTCAACTGAAAGCTTTAGAAAACTAAATAAATAAATAAATAAATGGGAATAACGAAAAATTGGAAACAAAAGAAAAACTGTAGACATTCTGTATCTTTTCCGTATATATCCTACCCAATAAATTTTGTTCCTTGTGGACCAAGCTGCAGGATTCGGCTAACCATGCTCTCGCCCTCATTTAGAGGGGGAGGAGATTTAGGAAGATGCAGTTTACTGAATAACATCCATGCAGCAGGAAGAGAAACAAGAAGGGGAAATTAGGAACAAGCTGTCATTCCCAACAGAACCGGCAGTTTACACCAGGGTGCCACTCACGGTAATGAACAAAATTTATAATCAGGAAAAAAAAGCCACATCATAGTGGATTGTTTCCCCTATTTTAAGCTTTAAAAAATGTTAGTTCCTAGCATTTGTGCTCCTTGATGCTCTATAGTAAGTGCTCTGCCATCACCCTCAGTGGCCTTGCTGCTTGGAAGGAAGAGAGGCAGCTCGCAGCAACTTGGGTAGAAGCCATGTATGCACGATGTCACAGGGAACTGAGCTCAATGTTTGGGTCCTTGTGACTGTTTAGGATGCACTTCTGTGACAGTGATGTTTCTCTGGTACTCTGTGAGCGAGAGGGTCAAAACCTGCTTTGGGTTACAGGCTCACAAGTCCTCCTGACTTCAAAGGGAGGTTGCATGAGTAGCTGGGGGCAGGATCTGTCCTCTTTGCATCTTTCCTTACCTTTGGCTTCTCCCTGCAGTCATCATGGAGGCAAAGCTCCTCTTAAAGCACAAAGGTATTTTCAAGGTAGGAACTGCAGTTTGGCTTTTTTTTTTTTTTTATAAACTATTTTAAGATAAGTAACCTAATCTTACATGGTCAAATGAGGCAGAGTCAATGTTTAACTTCTTAGATCCACAGAATAACAGAAATGGAAGATGCAACACGAGCGTGAACGATGAAATTCATAGAAGAACTCACCCTAAAAATTGTGCCCCTGCCGGCCCCATTTCTACAAGTCTACTTGCTAATCCTTCTCCTTCAACCATTGGTGGTGGGCTGGCCAGCTTATGCCTCTTTACCAAGCGGCAGGTGATGCGGGTTGGTGCTGTGCATTTGCGTGGTGGGATGATAATTCTCATTCCATGATGACGACTACCTCTCATCGAACCCCCACGTGCATCGACCATAAAGCTAACCAGGAAACTGCAGGGAAACAGAAACAAGTCATTAAAAACAGCCATAAAATAAGCAGGAAAAACATCAGCAAAAAGTCAACTGCCACAATCTTAAAAGCTTATCAGAAAAATCCTCCCAGTCCCAGATAAACTAAGAAGAACATAATTATTTTAACGTTTATACTTACATGTTAACTATTGGTTAAGAAAAGCAGGAATTTCTAAAGGTCTAGCAATATTATAGTGAAATGATCAGGTGCTACTGAGTAATTTGGATTAGAGAGTTCACAAGTAGTGTTTTAGTAGCGTCTTATTAGAATTTAAGATCAGCCCACTGTTATTGTTAGCTCTGCTGTCCATAAATAAGTAGTTAGCCCCACATGCAGAAAGGAACCAGACAGTGTAGAAAATGGAGAATCAAAAGTGTGTATTGTTTTAGGGGTCTCAGTCTTCACAACTTCCTCAAACTCTCATCTGCAAACACTTCTGCTGGCTGACAGAGAGTGCTGGCACTGTGGGTGACAGTCAGAGCTACAGTTGCTTCTGCTGATGGGGAACGAGTAAGAGTATCAGGAATGTAACTAGCTTTAGACTGCTGGCACTCTTGAGGAAACCATGCCATTAGCCCTCTGTGCAGATGACATTCCTTAGCAAAAAGCTGCATTAGAGGAAAAAACATTCTTTCCAATGCCAAATTTTCCAAGTAATAATTAAAGAATAAGCAATTACATTTTTAAAGGGTACGTGGTAGACTTTAAAACAGAATTATTTTTAATAGCAAGGGAATAATAATAACATCGAGAAGAATAACTGCTAATAGTCATGGATTATTTCATCTGTGAAATGCTAGGAAGCAGTGTATGTGAAGCATTACTGTCCTTAACAAATCACAACAGTGATAGCAAACTGGAACCTCCTTCCAGAGCTGACAACACACTTCACCCTCTTTAAAACTGCAGCAAATAATCCTTCCAGTTTAAGGGGATCAAAACCCACAGGTTACTTCAAGGCTAAGGGATTACTGGGGTGCTCCTTTTACGTTCCAAAATACCTTCCAATCTCTCTAGAACATAAACTACAGAGAGATTCATTTAACGGGACAGCATCAACAGGGACAAGAGTTACAAACTCAGCCTTGGTGCCTGTCCATTTTTTTTGTTTGTTTGTTCCTTCTGTATGATGCGCAGATGCTCACATAGCTGGCACATCTGCTGAATAGCTTCAGTATTTTCAAGGCTGTTGCCAAAACTTCCAGATCTCACAGACTAAATCTTCACAAGACTAGAAGGTGAATCCATTCCATTTCCTGGCTCCCTACTGTAAACATAACGCAGGCTAAGAGCCAATAATCCAGGGGGGTCATGAAGATTCTTTTAAAAAAAAACAAAACAACAACACAACCAAGTGCTTTTAAGTGTGCATGAGAATTTATGTAAGAAAGTTTGATTTGCTTTTGAGACCAGCGGGATATCAAAAGTAACAGCTGACATGCAAGTGGCAAGCGCTGAAAAAAAAATCACATTTGAAAGTCCTGCCAACGTGGGTGGGAAAAATTTGCACAAAAGCAGGAGCATAATCAAAACTTTGTATTGAGTGCTCTGCAGGAGGCAGGCACATAAGGAGGTCAGCTGTAAATATATATAAAGCAAGAAAAAAGTTGTCCAACTGAACTACAGAAAAAAATTGCTAGGCTGCCCTTTTTCAAATTAAATTAAAATGCATCAAGGGAGATAGGAAGATAAAGCACACCTCCCAGATGACCCTAACTCTAATTTATCAGTCTTTGTGCTGCACGCACTTCAGAAGACTGAAGCATGAAACAATATTTGTCTGGTCTAGCATTAGATAAGGAGGTTGGTGGCCCTGCATGCGACAGGGGGGTTGGAACCTGATGATCCTTGAGGTCCCTTCCAACCCAAGCCCCTTTATGATTCTATGATTTGTCATGTCTTACAGCAATTTTCATACAAATAAACTGTGCCTACATTTCTCTTCTAAAGAAAACTCTATGTATACCACTGAACAAATCCAAGTGCTGGCACTAGGTAGCCCAATTCCTAATAAAAGGAATTATGTTACAGTGGAATGTCTGCTGAACGGTTAACCAAACGCTTTCAAATATTTTAACTGTATCAAAAACATACTGTAATTTAAAAAGTCAACTGTATTAAGTTACAGAAATCTTAATATTTATAGATACAAAATGTTAGATGTCCTGCAAACCACTGACTGAAAAGTTTCTACTTTTCAGTTTGCTAACAATGGGCTGTAAACAGACAAAAACACCAGCTACAGAGAGTCTGGCCTCACTCCCCCTTGCTCACTAACTGCTACTAGCCAGCCATTCTGTTTTTTCACCCTGCAACTGCTCTTCACGGTGAGCACTGATGGGATGAGGCAGATGTCACCGAACCTGTGGAAAAGTGCTACAGTTGATCCTCAGAGCTGGCAAGGAGCCAGCCTGTGACTAGCTGTGAAGAGGCTTCAAGACAATCCACCATCATCTATGCAAAAAAGCAAAATACTGAGAAGGGACTCACAGCCCTTGGTCACTGAAGGGAAAACACTGAGAGGAATCTGCTACAGTTGTGCCGTGATGGCTTTTGAGAAATGCACTCGGTCTGCAGAAAGAGTTCTGTCGAGAGGGAAGCACAGAGCGAGAGGCTGGAGCATCCCTTCAGGGTGGCTGTGGCAGCTGTGCTGAAGGGCACATCTGGCTGGAGTGCACAGCGAGGTGGGGCCTCCGGGGAGCTTGGCCTGATGGCTCAGTGCAAGGCAGAGCTCTGAAGAGCTGCCTATCGTCTACGTGATTACTGGCATGTTAAGTCAGCTCGTAATTAATACAAAAGTTCTTCATCTCATGAAAAAATGCCAGGGCTTCCACTAAGATAAGATGCCCCTGCATCCATATGATTTAAAAGATGTAAGTAACCATGGTTTTTTAAAAATCTAGGCACCTAAATCAATGGAAGTTAGATATAGCTATAAAAATTGGACCCAGACTTCCCAGGTGTATCTGTTTAGGTTGTACAGGGATAGGTGGGCAGGGTTTGATGGCAGGCACTTACACTGCCTAGCCTGGGGCTCAGCAATGCACAAAGCAAGGGAAGATCAGTCCCTGGCACAAGTCCGCTCCCCAGCAAAGGAACCAGCCCTCTTACAGCCAGCGAGGGTGTCTATGCCACACTACAGCCTTCAGTGAAGATAAAACCCTTAGCAGATCAGTCTTGGTGTGTATGGATCCCATATAAAAGTAATTATTGTTGAGATTATAGTAATTCTCTGTTTAGTTCCCTGATTAGTATTTTATCATTTCAAACAATAACAATAATTTTAAACAGTATTTCATGCACTTTCTATCACAAAGATTAGTAGTCGATGCTTACCTACATTAATGCTGTACTAAAAATGGAAACTACAGTATGATCTCTAAACACAAATGCTAAATGCCGGTGAGCATTTCTACTTGAATACATGGAAGGGATGAGGATGTGGGCGGATGCACTACAAACATCTACATACACTCTGACTGTGGGAAACGAGTTTGAAAAAAAAAATGAGGATTCACAGAAAGCACAGAGTTATCACCTTGAATCATACTGGGGAAGTGGAGAGGAATAGCTGCAAAATAATTTAGAAAGCAAATGGGAAAAATTAATATAAGATAATTAGAGGCAAGCAACAGAAAATATCAATAGTAAGAGCAAAGGAAAAGTATCAATCAGAAAAAAATAACAAAAGTAACGTTTGAAGTTCAGCTTTAAAAATGATTTGGCTTTTGCTTCGCATATCACAAACCATGACATAAAATATACCACTCATGGGAAAAAAAAACAAAAAACAAAAAAACTGTCTGAAGTGTTCATTTCAGTGGTCAGCACAAATCTGTAACCTCTCTGAGAAACATGGAAGTTCATGAATACTGAAAAGCATGTGAGATTTACTCAGGTCAACAGTGAATTTACTTTAAAAGAACTTCTTTGATTTCCAAAACAAGTTGCCCTGTGTGATGTAACATCAGTTATTGTGCTTTTCTATAGTGGTTTATTTTCCAAAGTATAGTTTATAAAATATGTATGGCAGAATATCTGAAGGGAATATCAACCTTTGCCATTCATGACACTGCTTTCAAAAATAAATTCTCTTTGTAAAGAGGTTGGAATAATTAACTTGAATACAACACTTTGCAAGACTGGATTGCTCATGTTTGAGTTTCTCACTATGGGAGGGAGTGACACATTCATTTCTTTCTTTGGGCTCAGGAAATCAAGGAGTTTAAAAGGGCAATAAGAAGAGAGCACAGCCACAATTTGACTGGGAGAAGGTCACAAGAAGACTCACATCTAAGAGCTGGAGGTCATCATGGTGAAGGGGATCTACCCTTCCAGAGGTGTCACAATTCACAGCATATTGTAATGTCCTATTTACAATGGACTCTGTTCAAAACATGCTGGCAAAAGAATCTACCTGCTCCCAGAAAGAAAAACATTAAATACTGTCTTGGCTTAAAAAATGGAAAAACCAGAAGAGTCAAATTACTGCCAGCACTTCCTTCTCCCTTCCCCTTTCACTGATATATTGCTGGATATACACAACCTGCTGTCCCAAATTCCCCTCCTGCCTGAGTTTAGAAATGGGAAGAAACATCAGTGCTCTCTTCCGACAGCAGGTGCAAGAGGAAAGGAGCAAGCTGAGGCAACAGGCTACAGAGCGGTGGCCCCACTATGGCATGCTGCAGGCTCAGGAGAATGAGGAATGTGGAGGGCAGTGAGGTCAGGCTCCAGGGTGACCCCGACCCCGAGGGCTGCTGGCAGCTGGGGAGCCAGCTGTCACATTTCTGCCTGTGGGCACAGAACAAGCAGGTGAGGGGACTAAGCAGGAAAGGAGTGGATTTTCAGAAAAGAGAACTCATGTTCTAATGCCTCTCAGAAATGCCAAGTACTGGAATATGCAAGATGAACATCTGCTGACTGCCCCTAGATGAAGATAATGGGGAAAACCAAACATTATCATATTAGTATCAGAGATCACGACAGAAAACAAGCAACGAGGTGGGTTTTTTTTTTTTTTTTACTAAGAAAGGAACTGAGTCACAGTATCATTTCAGATGGACTTTATCCATAAAATGTGACATGTCAGAAAAGCCACACCTGATGGCAGAGCGTCTTGGTATTCGGATTCTCTCCCTTACCATCTTCTTCCTCCTCTGCAGTCCCAGTTTTCTGCACAGCTGCAAGTCTGCAGGCCTTCCCCTCAAAACAGCAGCCTTAGCTGCAGGCATTGGTGGGGACTCTGAAGTAGTGTAAAAGATCACATGTCCACAGAATGTATGCTTTGGAGTGCTGGAAGCATTAATGAGCACACTGAACAAAGTGGTCCCAGAGGACCAGCAGAAGGTAAACATCAGCTCTGTTCTGTACCAGGAAGAAGAGGAGCCAAAAATTTTTAGGCCGTTACTCTAACATTGATTACCACAAATATTTAGGAGTAAATTATCCAACAATCAATTTACAGGGACAGTGATAACCAATGCATTGGGATAATACAGTGATTAGAACTACCAACTACCATCAACAACTCTTAAAACAAGAAAAAGCCAAAATATTTGTTGCAAGAGTAACATATATCAAATTGAATCAACTACCTTCTTTTACAGGGCAACTTATCCAGAGGATGTATGGAAATTCTGTATTTGTACTTCAGTAAGCATATGAAGCATAGTATACATAAGTGCACAAACACTTCAGAAACAGCCTCAAAAGAGCTACCCTTTGTGTTTTCCTGCCAAACTGAAAGGAAAATTCAGGTGGGGATTTCACTGCACTGTCCTGGGCCAGGGCCAGGTACCAAGCTAATGCCTTCATTCATGATTTGAGCACTGGACAGAAAGGTCTGAATAACGCTTTGGAAAAGAGGAGCAGAATTAAAAGGTACCTTGCTAAAATGGGTTCTGATACCAACAAGCTAAAATACAGTAAAGGTGAGTGCAAATAGAAAAAACCAAACACATAAGCACAAAACATAGTAAAAAATACTTAGATTGCAGAACTTCAGAAAGGAACTAAGAAATGCTTGCAGGTCAAACACGTCCATAAACAGAAGCTGCAATTACCAAAACCCTAAGTGTCACTGTGGGATTGCTTAGGACTAGGTGTGCCATGTGCCAGACTGCAGACGTAGCAATCCCATCTTAGTCAGTACTGATGATGTCTCCCCTCTTTGGGAGCTTGGTCCCAAACTGGCTTAAAAACGATCATCAAAAAGGAGAGCGGCAGGTGACAGCTGCAAGAATCCAGTGGTGTGTGGGAAGCACCACCTAGCAAGACCTGAGATTTTAGAGCTTACAAAAGAGAAGAGAACCTATCTTCCACAACATAAAATATTGTAAAGAGACTACTAAGATATTGTACTCCACAACTACCAGGGATAAAGCAAGAAATAGGCTTAACTAGCAACAAAGAGACTTTCAATTGAATAAGGAAAGAAATATTGTAACAACAGTGAGACAAAGAAGCTAGAAGACTGTAGATCTTTAGTGACATTGAAGAAATCGTCCATATTTCAGGAATGGGTTGCTTACATTTTATCCTGCCGTAAAACAAACGGCTGGCCTACGAGCTCTCTGAGGTTCCTTGGAAACATATCCTTCCCTACTCACAGACTTCAACTTTTCAATATGAAGCTACCGATATTTCAAATTTTAGCACTGAACATACGCAGTGTTTTATTAAATCAAGTCCTCAAACCCCACCATTACATAGTTCCATTCAGCTCAAGCTGGTGTTCACACTTAATGTGGGCCTGTGGCTTCAGGTTTGTGGGACTTGCTGCTACCTTGGAACTGAAATTGGTTTATGCCAGAGACATTTTCATTTAAGAATGTAATTAGTCACAAAGCAGGGAAGTAAATTAAAAAGTTATGAAATTTTTTGCCCTGATCTTGAAAATTATAAAATCACAATTTATAGAGGACAATTTTATACGCAATAATATATTCAGCTATGTATTTATTTGTAAATAATGTGCATTCCAAAATTACTCCTGTTGCACTTAATCAGGTTTATGTGCTACTTCCAAGAAGCACTGTCAGCACAGTGATGATTCTTGTGTAAATGACTGAAGTCAAACCATGTATTTTGGAGAACACACAGGAGCATAGAGACACAAATAAAACATGAAATTAAAGCCTTTCATTATTCCTGTAAGATAGAACAAAAGGCATCAACACTATGACTTCATGCTTTAAATAATTTAATATAATTCAAACAAAATCACATTACGATACTTAAAAGCATAAGCAGCAGAAAAAGCAAAACAGGACTATTAAAGAGGAGCCTGTGGGATTACAACATTTTTGGCATTCAGAAAATAAATGCAGAAGCAAAGTTTTGGTTTGATAAGCAACAATTTAGCCTGACTCCTGTTATTAAGCACCCACACTGAAGCCAGTGTGAATTTTGCCACTGGCTTCAACTGGAGCAAGAACAGGCATGTCATCAGCTATCACAGAACACCGTATTCTTCAGCTAATACATTTCCACATTTAAACATAAAGGAAATCTGTTAAGAGACCTACCCAGAATGGATGGGACTTGAAACAAGGTTAACATTGTCCAAGGTGTCTGCAGCCCAGCTGTAGTGCCTGAGAGAATCAGAATCAAACTCCCTCTGAAACGTCAGGTGCTAAACAAAAAAAACAAAAAAACAAAAAACCATTAAAATTAAGATGTAAAACATTTGTCTTAAATACAAGCTTGTTAATGTAATTCCCTTACATTTAGATCTGTCCCCTTTCCATGTAGCCGATATCCTAGGATTTCAATTACTAGAAATGTCTGAATAGAAATATGGAACCCAGAGAGAAACGTATCTCACGTCTTCAAACTTTTCAAAATTTCTTTTGCTAGCTCTCCCCAGTTCCTTCAGTTATATGTACGCCTCTCTTCAATCTGTATTTACACACACAAAGTTAAAGACGACTGAAAAAATACTACAGTTTGTACTACAATCATATGCTATATAGATAGGCAGCATATTATTCCCACACAGAAAATGCCACTGCACAGATCCTTATTCAAGCAGAACTTCTACCCGCACAATCAACACGAGCGCTATCCTGGAGTGCCACCACCCCTGCTCATCTGTATAAAAATAGTTATAACCTCGTGTAGCACTGGCACACCAATTAAAATGTCCCATCTGACTGACACCGAGGCTTAATTTGGTTCTGACTGCTGCCTGTAGACACGAGCACGCACACGCAGGCTTTGCATGCCCTGCAACAAGGTCTCACTCTGTAAATCTTATGTATAGCAAAGCCATTTGAGACAAATATATGTATCTTTTTGTCTTTCTTTTGCCCACCCCCCTTTCATTTTTTCCCCTAGGAAATTAAATAAATCACGTCTGTAGGTACTGTTAGGTTATGTTTCCAGGGCAATATGAAACCATTTACAGAACCACCATTAGAAATTACGCCAATAAAATTAAGTCGAGATACTGTCATGCAACACACGGACCATCCTCCGTCAAGATGGCGTCAAAAGCATCAGTGTTTCCTCCAGGCAGGTTGTTTACTGCTGACAGGTAACTACAGGCTGACTGGCTGATTTTGGCCATTTTCTTTCTCATATACTGTGAAGACTAACTGTGAAGACTAAAACCTCGTGGGCTGTTTTCAAATTAAATTCCGTGACTACCACTCAAACCTGAGCCAAACACAAACACACTTCTGCAGAAAGGAGTTTTATAACTTCCACTTTTTAAATTTTTTCTTAATGTACTGGTATATAGAAGTATTGCAAATGAATTATTTTGAATGGAAATGTCAGCATTAGTAGTGAATCTAAAAAGTCAGTCATAAAAACCCCCGAGATACTTCTGTTCAGAAGCTTCCACAAGAAAAGCCAGCAGACACTGATCTGTTGGTCAGAACCTGCATCGTTCCTGTTACTCCGAGGAGACCTCATTGTGGCATTCCAATATTTGAACAGAGCATACAAACAGGAGGGGGAATGACTGCTTACGAGGGTGGAGAGTAATAAGACAAAGGGGAACGGTTTTAAACTGAGACAGGGGAGGTTTAGGTTAGATATTAGGAGGAAATTTTTCACACAGAGGGTGGTGAGGCACTGGAACAGGTTGCCCAAGGAGGTTGTGGATGCCCCATCCCTGGAGGCATTCAAGGCCAGGCTGGATGTGGCTCTGGGCAGCCTGGGCTGCTGGTTGGCAACCCTGCACATGGCAGGGGGGTTGAAACTAGATGATCCTTGAGGTCCTTTTCAATCCAGGTCATTCTATGATTCTGTGATAGCCTGGTGTTTCCAGAAAACTCTTTGGACATTTCTTGCAATTAAATAAGCACCCCAGGCTTATTCCCACAGTTGTCAAGATTATAATTTACTGCCAATTAGTAGTAATATCTGCAGGGGACAGCCTCACTATCATCTGTCCAACACTGTAGCACATGTTTCCAACGCCTCCTTCTTTTGCTACCTTAAGCTCTTTCATTAGGATCTTCTACCAGTCTTTGTGCTGTGAGATACTCATTTGAGGCCTGATGGTTCAATCACAGACAACAGTAACAGGCAAACACACTGCTAAGTGTGGCACACATTAGCACAAAATACACCAACAGACATAACATAAAATGAATGCCGTTTAAAAACAATGGTGATTAAATAACGGCACTGAATTTAATTAGCACTACTTTGAAAAATGTGTTATAATTCAGTTTAATGAAGACAGTTTTATAACTCCTTCCAGTAGAATACACGGGACTCTTCCAAATGCCTTGATGAGCCTGTGGTTTAGACAGAAAAACTGCCACTGTGGATTTCTGCTGTTCCAAGTGACCTAACTTTGTAAGAGCTCATACTGAGTACACAATTACTTTTTGACACCAGAGTGGGATCCGGATGTGATATCAGCTGTAAATATTTAGATAAACAAACATAAAAAATAGCACACCACACAGATTTGGTAAGATATGCATTAAAAAGGAGGAAAAAACAATTTAGTGTTTGTCATTCAGATGTCCATTGAGCTATAACTATCACTGCACTGAGATCCAGGCATACAAAAGCATGCAGAAAACATGGGATTGCATTTGCTGTAACAGATGAAAAATGCCAAAGATTCATCAGCAGTGTAGGGCCATATGATTTTCAAAGAAATACCACTTCTCTAAAACCATCTAATCTAGATAGAGATGCTGCTATACCCACCTAAGATGCCATAAGTTTACTTGCATATACACACAGGGCTCCTTGCTGTATTCCTACAGTGTTTGTATACGAGGTGAACTTCTTTGGTGCATTCCTTTCTGACAAAGTGCATTCGAGCAAATCTTTGGGGCATATTTACAGCCAGCAAAAGCACAAAAACTGCAGCCAATAATTTTGGCAGAGAAACAGATTAATAAAAGCTAATGGCTGGACAAACGCATCTTACACACAGCACACATCTGCTGATCTCATTCCATTGACCTGCTGAGGTGCTGGATTTTCCAGGCAGGCAGAGAAATCTTCCAGTGCAAGCTGCAGTATGTATGAGCAGTCCAGAAGACAGTACATCATCTGTGATACCAAATTGCAAGATTTGTCCCAGGTTTGGTCAGGGCAAAGCATTCCCTACCTGGACTGAGGGAGATTAAATATGCATTGGTAGGGGGCGTGTTGTTGTCCGATGCAAACGTGTGTACTAAAATGCTGACAGTTCTGTTGTCAAGGATCCTGCTGGTTGCATAACCAAATATCCAGGCTGTGTAATATCACAGTTCAACAAATGGAAGAATTTATGCTTCCTCCCAGATGAATTTATCCAGACAGAAGAGATTCAGCAAACTGCTATGCAATGGACAGCCTGATTCATCCTCCCTGTGGCTGATGTAAATTATTCCATGGAGAATGTCTCTCAGATTTGGTCTGAGTTACTGTATCCATGGTAACGCACTAGGACACACAAATTTTTAGCTTTGCTCTAGCCAGGTTATGAGGCACAGTATGGCCTGGACTCAGCTTTCCCTGTTGAAAAGAGTCAGAAATAAAGAACCAAGTTCAAACAGTGAAGATCATCTTGACTTCTTTGGCAGTTCTTAGAAAATCCTCTCAAACACCCAATCCGTCATGATGGCAGCCTGTATCAGCAAAAAACAGTCTTAAGCCTTCCTCATGTGACTCTTTTTAGACTTCCAAGTGTCCCAATGGTCTGGTGAAGAAGCGGTCGTGGGATTCCACCTTAGCAGCAAGTTGATAGTTGTCCATCTTTAATATCCTTTTATTTGTGGTAATATTAATTCCCTTTACCCTGAGAGCTGCTGTAATGATCTGCAGATATCTACATTCTTTACAACAGAAGAGAAGCCATTTATACAAATAGGTAATGGCTCGTTACTTCTTCTAAGCTACGCAATACCCCAGAATACAGTGTTAACAAGTATGAGCTTTCAGCTGTTTTTTTAACATAAGGGTTTTGACTTACAGTGAACTTCGTTCCTATGACTTTCCTAGATGGAACATGATTCTTTTTCTTCCTTTTCACTGTCAAAACAGGGATTACTTGGAAACCCAGTAATGTGCAGAAGGAGGGATGGGAAGAACAAAGGCAGGAGTATTCTCCCACTCCCAGGCGTACTCTTCCCACTTCAGTCGAAGCATCATCAAGTTTACCCAACTTCCTTTGGTATGTTTGGGCTGACAACTTTCTTGAAGAACAAGAAAATTCCAAAGTACAGACTTATTTTTTTGTCAAGACTTCAAGGCCGGCAAAAGCCATAGCATAAAAAATGTTAACAGTGCCCCCTTTCTCAAGAAGATAATTCATTGTTTTATCGTAGTTTGTTTTCAGGGGAATCATTTTACAAACCTCTTGAGACAGCTTAGAACTAGGAGCGACATTGTTCTCACCAATGCCTTCATCATTTCCTGCTCTCCTCCTGGATACAAGAAACTTGAAGTTTGTCTAAAGAATTAAGACTAACACAACATGCAAAATTAGACTGTTAAGACAGGCGTCCAGTCTGACTTCACTTTACTTGACAGATTTGGACCGGAGTTGAAATGCAATAATTGCACAACCACTGCTGGACAAAAACAAGAATTACTAAAATATGAAAATTACAAATGCAAAGAAAACAGCCTGAACTCTACTGCTCAGCATTAATAGTTTTAAGTGAAAAGGCACCATTGCAAATGATCCTCCAGAAAGCATGGAGGTCCATGACCACTCATACAGAATATGACATTTGCTCTAATTTGAGCTGCTGTATGCAATGTATGTATGCAGTGTTACTGCAACCTCTCATGCACAGAGAAGTCCCTTTTCATTGTCAAGTAGTATTTTGTAATAAAAGCAGGTTAAAAATACAAACTTTGAACAATGTTCTTTAGGAGTTATTTAGCAGTGTTTCTTGTAGGTCTTGTTATTTGATCAAATGCACCCTAGCTGCCATCAATACTATCAACTTTGATGGTAATCACAAAAACCACCAGAATTCTAAAACAAAATGTGTTCTCAGACTGGAGGGAAGGCTTTTCTCTCCTATGTTATGTCTATCATATCAGGAAGATTTAATGAAGTCTTAGGAGAAGGAATTGTCAAAGAAATTTTAGGTTCTCAGACCTGAAGTGCTATTACAGAACTGGCTGTAATAGATAAAAGGTTATCGAAGGCTTGTGGCACTTCATTTGGAAGTAACAATCTAATAATATACAAAGGCTGTTGCTAATGCCTCCTATTGCATTGTGCTGGTCCACGACATCAGAGGTAGGTGTTGGTGGGATGGTAGTAGAGGCTGAATCTTTCCACCAACATTCTGTCCCATTTTGTTGTTGTGTGACAGATGGCAGCAGAGGAACAGTTGTTTGACATCAAAGTGCATATGAAGCAAAGATGTGGAATTAAATTCCTCCATGTGGACAAAATGGCACATTCGCATTCACTGATTCTTCCTGAATGGAAGACCAAACAGTGCACGTGAGCACTGCGAGGTGGTGAGCGGTACACTTCAGTAGTGGCAACAAGTGACGTGAAAGATAAGTCCAGGCCATACTGTGCCTTATAACCTGGCTAGAGCAACGATAAAAAGAAAAATAAAATTCCAGGTGACCATGCACAGCTGCCACATCACAAAATGCAAAGTGTCTCGGTCACCTCACGTGCACAGATCAGTGGATTGCAACCAAGGGACTGCATACGGAGCTGCATATCAGCTTCAATGCATTGGAAATGATGGCAAAGCTGGAATATTGCAAAGCTTGTGCCAGGTGAGGCCCATGAAAGTGAACAGAAAGAACGGCAGATGCAAGTTTGTCAGGACTTAGTCAACCAATATGAGTCTAAAGATGGCAGCTGCCTGAACCACGTCATTAACAGTGACAGGATGCAGTGCCATCACTCAAAACAGCAATCAAGGAAGTGGCAACAGGTGAATTCCCCACTGAAGAAAAAGTTCAGGATGCAGCCCTCACTTAGTAATGTTCACTGTCTTTTGCAACAGGAAAGTAGTGATCCCTCTGGATTTCCTGGAACCTGGACAAACCATCAACTCTGACCACTACACTGCAACTGACTAAGGCTGAGGGCTTGAACTTTCAGAGTCAGGCCAGAGAAGAAGACAACCTTTCTCTTGCAACACGAGAACACCAGGCCCCATCCCAGTTTGAAGACTGTGGAGCATATTGCCAATCTTGGCTGGACTATCCCAGCAGACCCACCTGCTGTTCAGATTTGGTACCTTCTGACCTTCATCTGTTTGGGTTCCATGAAAGATGGGCTGCATGGGCAATATTTATCAATGATGTCATCACAGCAACTGTAAAACAGTGGCTCACCTCCACTGGTGCAGATTTTTACATGTGTGGCATGCAAGCTTTTGTTCATCACTGCTATACGCAAATATGCATAGCTAATGGCAGTAACTATGTTGAAAAACAGTGTTTTGTAGCTGAGAATTTGCTCCATCAAATGAAAAACTGCTCTATCAAACAGTGCTATTGTGCTCTTTGTAGCTGTTGTAGGTTCCGTGAAAATAAATAGGAGGCATTACTTTTTGGAGTGACTTATGTACATTTAGTTGCTAAAGAAAGAGCAGAATTTATACCATGGCCAGAATACTAACAAAACTGTGTGCAAAAGCTGTAGTCAAACTGGACAATTTGCAGTACACTAAAACTAATACAAAAAAGATTTAAAAAGCTGGAACCTCACCCCATGGACCCTTTCCCCTGTGAAAGCACTCATATCTATAAACCCCTGTGCAAGAATATTTGCTGCTGCTGAATGGAAACCCTGCAAAATTGCTAGCAGAAAACCCATGTTCCATTACAATCCACCTAATGCTTCTCTAGGACGTAACAGTTCCACTCAACAGTTCTTCAACTCCTACATAAAGACGTTTCTGTGGGTTTTTATCCAGCTTCCTAGCAGATCTTTGGCTTCTGTGATGAAGAAACTCATGAGTAACTCAACTGGATTTAAAAGTCTCAAGCAAGTCCACCAAATGCTGAGCTCACAAAACAAAGCATATAGCACCCTATCACCTCCAGTATTAGCTTTTCAAAATAGTTTCCCACGCTGTAATCAGGTCAAAAGATTCTGTGTTTCTTTTATTAGTCACTGCATAAATGTTTGGAAGAGACACGAACTGGTTAGTGCATAATAGCTTAATCATTACAAGGGCAAATATTTCCCAAGGGTGGAAAAACAAGGACGGTGGTTGGAGTCTTCTCCATACGGACAGAATTGGCAAGACCCAATTCCTGGTCTCTATGGTGTGGCAAAGGTTGTTTAGTGTAAAATATATTGCTCTCAGCTTAACAAGGCACTGAGAATACACGTAACATTAATCTCACAGGTACTCTCACTGATACAAAAATCAAAGCCATGATATGGCAAATCCATGATTTCTTTCTCGCAGCTCTTCTCCTTTCTCAACAGTTAAATGAGCAGTGACAGTCACCACAAGCACAGCTGAGGACTGCAGAGTATCATCCCCTACAAACACAGAGCACAAACACCTGGTGCCAGAGAGGCAGCACATACCTGATCCTTTGCTGGTACCAGCAGCTCTTCAATCATCATGCTGTCTCGGGCATAAGAACTTCTGTTCAGCGTGTAGGACCTATCCGAACTGAAGGAGCGGAGGCTGTTGTATTTACCATTTATCACAGAAAGTGCAGATGACAATGAGATGAACAAAAAATAAAAATAAATTAATACATGCAACTTCCAGGGATAGATGGAAAAATATACATATTATATGAAATAAATACAAGGGAAAAAATGGAGTAGTAAGTACTTAACTGTATTTAAATATTTACTTGCCTAAAAGATACATAAACAAAATCGAAACAGATGTTTACTGCTGTGGTAGCAATGCTATGGCTTAATAATAAATCCAGAAAAGTGTATTTGAGTATTTAGATGAATTTTGACAAATGCCTTCAAGCCCTAATCCTGCAACAAGACACATAAGGACAGGCCCTAGTGGATCTGTGGGTAGTTTATAGTGCCTGCCCACATGGCTCAGATTGCTGAGTCAGGTTCAACTAAACGCAAGTTTTATGTGGCGGTGTTCTCTCTTTGTGGCTGAACCACTTTGACTTTGTCGTAAACACCCTAGTTACTCTCTTAGGGAAAAAAAGAAAAGAATTTTGCAATAGATTAAAAAATTATTTCGTAATGATTAAATACGGATTCCAATATTTGGGGGATTGTTTTTAGCATGTTAGGTTATTCAGAAATTAATAATGATTGCTCTGAACACGTTGCAATTAAATCAAGGTTGAAGCGTGTTACACTTAGCCCTGGAAGATACATAATGGTATGTGCTAAAAACATGCTGCAGGCCTAGACATGCTCACTACGTGACAAAAAATAAAGTAGTATAAAACGTGAATTAATAAAAAGCAACATCCAACAACATGTTACACTTTTGAACTAGCAACACTGTTGAGACTCAAAACTCTACAACTTGTTCCATGCACTTGGTAGTTGTTAATTGAACTTTTCTAGTCCTTGGCACACATCTGTCCTTGTGCTGGAAGCAGAACCAGGATCTTTATTACATTCTCTAGGCATCCATTAAGCAAACTCTCACATGACAAAGGGTATAATGAAATCAAGTTACATTTGTTAGAACAACAAACGGATATTCTCTAAGGCTAAGCAAACTCTTCCCACCCTCTACCCCTTGCCCCAAAAGAAAAGCATGTCATTTTCTAATGCTGAATAAAATGAAGATGAGCAATGGCAGCAGCAGAAGGATGTAACACGATGCCATGCCTTCTTACCTGACTTTTGGACTAAAGCAATTTACAGTGGAAAAGAAACAGGAGAAATAGAAAGCAAAGAATCAGACGAGAAAAGCAAGATGTTATGGCTGGATGGCTTATATATTTAATGTGTTTATTTCTTAATGTTACACTCAGAATCAGTAGTAAGATATACTCTCAGAATACTTTTTACCAAATAAAAAGCCACTGTATTTGTCTCCTCTGAGCATAACATGTGTGCAATGTAAAACATGAGTTACGCAGCAACAAATAATAATGGCGCTGCTAAAACCAGAAGCATGGAAATATTAGGTTTCTCTCACAGAAAGCTCTCAGGTTTATCTAACAGATTTTGACTGTGAAATTCTGCTCTCCCATTTGCAGAGTGAGAATTTAGACCTCTGCATGAAGAGCAGCATAATGAGGAGGTGTCCTGTAAAGCAAAGCACCCGGCCTCACACTCTCCTCTATCCCTTACAAACTGACTATATCAGATAGTGCTGTCTGATGACATTGTTCGTGCCAGCTCACTTTTAAATGCAGCACATCAGCTTTGCTAATTAACTGTACAAAGACATCAGATTCTCCCTTCAGTTCTAGCTGATGAACTATTTAAAAGCATTTTGGCACTCTCTGTGAATGTATTATCACAAAAGTTCTTATTAACTTACCTAAAAATTGGAAGTGAAGCAAAACATGGCTGGGTATTACTAAAGAGCAAATTTGCAAGGCATGCTTGCATTTCTAATGCAACCATAACAAACAAGATTTGAGGAGCAGACATCTAGGCTTTACCTTATGGGAGTTGCCATTTACTGTTAGACAATGAACTCACTTTTTAAAACAGATCTTTAAACTACAGTACAGGAAAAAGTCCTCAGGGCTCTCCAGCATATGAGGTTTAATTATTAGCTTCGGTACAATCCAACTGTCAGTAAACACACTGCAAATCCACAGCTATGGAAGTAATCTCTCTTCATACAGCTTTATTTGTTTTGAGCAATACATAGTGCAGGCTTTGGCAAGATTCAAAGAAGAAACCTAAAATGTTGATCTACATACATGTGAGTTTGAATCAGCAGTAGTCAGACCTTATGGTAACTCTACAATGTTTCATCCGGTTCAGGGAACCTTTGGCCTGCTTTATGCAACACACAATCTGGTTTCTAGTCAAAAGAAACCTGACATCAAACTTAGGGTTCACCTCACCTTATCTTTCTTTAAATACTGGGGCCAACTTCCTTTAATATTGATTATCTGGCTGCTTATTTGCTGGCACCCTTAAAGAAATAAAAGCACCAAAACAGCAAAATGATTTAATTCAATTTTTCTGGCATTTACATTCTTTGGCTAAATCAGTCCATCGAGGAATACTCTAGGAACTCTACTGACCCAGTTTGAGGGTCAGTAGTGAGAAGAACTCAAGCATTGGTGGAGTACTAGATCAGTTTCTAAAACAGTAGGAAATTCGCTGTGAGAAGAGGCCTTGAAGATGCTCAGAAAACGAGTAGATACCAGAAAAAATGAAGTTAGTTTTCTGTATCATTGCCATAAGAAGCAAACATGAATAAAGATTGTGAAACAAAACAGCAATGAACGTCTGCTTTAAAGGCACAGTATTA
Organism: Perdix hodgsoniae; assembly: GCA_035772895.1. Taxonomy (NCBI): domain Eukaryota; kingdom Metazoa; phylum Chordata; class Aves; order Galliformes; family Phasianidae; genus Perdix; species Perdix hodgsoniae. The sequence goes on along the minus strand of JAPSGF010000046.1, from coordinate 2,670,241 downwards.
TCATAACACAGAAATACACCCCGTCTGCTTCGTTTCAAAACAGACTCTAGTTTTGCGTGAAACAGAGTTCTTGGTTGGTAAGAATTTGCAACTGTGGTGACACGCAAACACAAGAAACAGCAAATACAATACCTGGCAGAGCGGGCTCCCAGGCTAAAGCCCATGTAGCCTTCAGCAGGCAAAGAATCATCGCCCAACTCTTTTAGATCCTGGGGTCCAAGGTATTTGTCCGTGTCACCTGTCATTGCATCCTCACCTGCCAGAAGAAAAGCCAAGCTGAAATCAGCAGCTGCTTGTCTCATAAATGTTTGTGCGCTTACTAATTTATAACACCCTCCTGTTCTTGCCAGCAAGTAAGCAATCCCATCAAGCCCACTTTCCCTAAGGCTCCTTCTGTGCAGACTGTCAGTTATCCACCCACTGAATGGGCCTGAGAAAATAAATTTATTGGGGGCAAATGTAAGAGGCAAATCTGCACGCTGACATAAAACCAATAAAGTTATACAAGGGATGACTTTTGCCCAATTGCTTAAGCAAGCTAAGGGGATCTTCTGTACTTTAAACCATCCCACTCACTTTTGCTTTCCTTACCGAAAGGCTGAGCTGACAAAGTTGGGTCTCTGACACTAAGAAACCAGCTGTGAAGTGCTGCCCACTTGCCCATCAGTACTGAACTGTGCAGGAATGTGAACGGATGCTGAGCAACTGAAGAGGCCTACCCTTCACCCTTGGTATTTCTCAGTAACTTTTCCAAGTTTGAATGCAAGAGGGAACTTCTATATATATATATATATATAATTTTTTTTTAACTAAGCATTCACCAGGCCCTGGCCCACGTCGCCCAGGTGAGAGGAGCACTGCACCCAGCCTCTGCCCGGCACAGTAAGACGTCCATCCGTGGGAGCAGCACAAAGCCTTAACCCAGCAGGCCCTCCCAGCACACCAGCATCAGGCAGCTCACATTTGCACAAGCACCGCCGCCAGCCGAGCTCAAATCGCCAGACACGGGGGTACGGGGCATCGGCTGAGAAGCAGATTCGTGATTTAGAAAAACAGAGGTAAGGAAAGTTAAGTCTTGGGGGAGGAGGGCGGATGCCACAAAGGGTTAATGGAGCAGCTCCCTCTCCCTGGGAGTATTTGCATACCATTACATCATGCAAAAACTACATTCTTGCACTGACACAGCAAGTCCAAAATATGCCTTCTGCGGTGGAAAGAGGTTTTCCCCGTTCCCTTTACAACACGGAGCAGAGAGCTTCCTGCAGCTCGTTATTTGCCTACGCTTGCACTCTCCCTTTGTTGTGAATGCGTTTCAGGCGTGTACAATCGCCCAACAGAAAACTTCCACAGCGGGTTTGCACAACTCGGGCTCCGCGTGCCCAGTCCGTCCCCAGTCCCATTCACGGCGCTACGCGACTTTCCATTCACTTCGCTCAGGAAACCACCGCGAGCGCTGCCTCAAACCAACAATCGGGTCTAAAAATACCCCTTCGGCCACCGCTCCGCGAACGGCAAACAAACGCACCAACTTTCCCCTCCAACCCGACCACAACGCTTATTTTAAGCAAGAGTTTCTAAGCTAAAGTAGTCAGCGCGTCCCACAAAACATCAGGAAAAACAAAAACATAAACACGAACGTTATAGATTAAGTTAAACTTTAAAAGGTCTTACTGTTTTGGAAAGCCATTTCCACAGCCTGGTCTATAAGGTTTTTCCCTGGTGTTTCCAAGAATTCCTATTAGTCCTATTAGTCCTTAAGCAGTGATTTAGAGTTAATCTCCAAACCAGCACCAGCAAACTAATCCCTGGGGGTCATATTCGCTTTCCACACAACCACCGAGATCTTCTTAACATCCTGATCTCTTCGTATGTATTTTACGACATGTGCATCTTTGTCCTCTCGATTCGGATCGAACTTCTTTTCAAATATGAAACAAAACGAAAAGTAAATGACTACAGTTAAAAAAAAAAAAATCCCTTTTTAATCACTCTGCAGACATCCCTTTAAAGCTTCTGCTGATTGGATTACAGCCTCCCTTGGCAAGCCCCTTGACTGGTGACATAAATGCAGGCACTCGAGCTATTTGTATGTAAATCGGGGTGCTGCGAGGGTGTAGTTTTGCTGTAATTCGATACCGGGGCCGAGCGGGAGAGCGGGGCGGTGGGGAAAGGCGCAGCGCTCCGCCCGCCCTGCCGGGGCCGCCTCCTGCGCCCGGGGCCGCGCCGCTCCGCTTGTGCTCAGGGAGCGGCCGCCAGGTGAGCGCTGCCGCACGGAGAGCCTCCGGGGGCCGGGGCGAGAGGGGACCAGGGGCGGCTCTGAGCGGCGATAAACACAGCGGTAACATTTGGGAGCTCCCGCCCTTCCGACGCGTGGAGACGAACGCTGTGCCGCTGCCACGAAGCTCGAGTCTCCCAGTTGGGCTGCAGAAAGCGTGAGGTGTTGGGGAGCTGTGCAGCCAGCTGGATGGCTCTGATGAAACGCTCATCAAAGGAAAAGCTGCAGCTAGGAGTGGTTGTTTCAAAGGATTCCACACGTTGTGGGGTGATCGTGGGAGGCTGCAGCGGAATGGGTGGTGCGCGGTTCAGCAGTCCCGCTCCGAGTGAGGTGCTGCAGCCTAATCCTCCTCCTTAAGGGAAATGAGCATGGAGTGTTGCAGCACGCTGTACTCCTGTGCAGATGTCCCACAGACAAAGTGGGACATCAGCACTATTCAGAAATACCCAAGGAGTGAGGCACTGATTAAAAAACAATGAAAAAAAAGAGAACAGCGCATTGTTTTGTTGCAGTTGCTGTCCTTCCCTTCTGCTTTCCTCCACCATCTGCTGTGTGGAAGCAAGGTGTTCCTGTAAACAGCGGGTAAACTCAGCCATGGGCAGTCTAGGAATCCATTCGAAACCACAAACAAGTGACAGCCACAGGTCAAAGCAAAGGTCCATCTGTCCAAGAACATCCTGCTCTGATGGCAGGCAAACTTCACAGAAGAAGTGAAGAGGACGGGATGGAAGTCCTCCAGGACATTTCTCTAGCCGGCACTAGATCAGTGCGAACACAGGTTTTTCTGAGAGAGGGGTTGGTATCATCACAAACGGCTTTTTTTTTTTTTGGATCATTCCATTTACATTTTGAACTTGCATAGACTTCTTGCATTCCCCAGAGCAAGGACGTGTGCAGGGGTCCCATGCTGCAAGCAGCTCTTGCACTAAGAGCAGTCCCTTTCACTTAGGCTGAACTTACACCTCGCTGGTCTCACCTGTGCATCCTGTTTGTGGACTTCAGGGGACACAGCAAGCAGCCCATTCACCACTCCCTTTGCCACCCACTACTTCACATGTTCTAGCTCATCCCTCGAGATTTTCTTCTGTGATAGATAACCCTACTCTCTTTACTCCCTTCTTCCCTAGAAGCTTTTCTGTATCTCTGATCACCTTTGTCATCTATTCCCAGGCTTTCTCAGTTTTCCTGATTCCTCAGAGCCCATCTCATACAGCTGGGAACTGCAAAACTACAGCACCAGAGCTCTTTTTAGAGGCCAGGGACAAACATGGCTCTCTGGCAGCAGGAGTGAAGGGATCATGTGGCTTGTCCCAAGCTACATTTCATTATAGCTTGGGATCCAAACAGGCATTTGTCATTGGCTTTGCTTTTGCCACTCCCTCGTCACAGCCTGTCCAGAGCTGTCTGGTGGCAGAGCAGGACGCTTCTGGTTTTAGCCACAGTTTTGGAAAAAAGCCAGGATCAAACCATTCAAACTTTTGCTGATCTGTAAAAGTGTATCTAGACAGTCTCAGAAAACTCCTGAGTGTAAAAATATAATAAACTCATCCCTCCTAAAATCACTGTAACAGACTTTAATTCCTGAGAGTGTCCTGACCTGTCTTAAAGGCGCTCATTTCCGTAACCCAGCACCAGCTCTGGGATCAGGCCGTGTGCCCTCACTTCCTCCTGGGGCACCTGCCTAATCTGCCAGAGATGGATTAGTATGATACTTATTCCTACAGAGAGAGGAATATCCATTAAATGGGTTTAAAACAGTGTCCTTATTTACACCAAAAAAGAGTTACCTACTGAAGACCAATTAAAAAAAAAAATTAAAGCTCAGCACTACACGTGCCTTCTAAATTTTCAACGCTTAAACTATCGTTGGGTTTTTGTTTTGGCCATTTCTCTTCTGTGGTAAAGCAGTTTCCCAACATATAACCTCATTTGGCCAAGCTTTCCAGAGCACTCTAGGAAAATGAGTCCCTCCTCATTTGGGCCAACTGCAAACCAAACTCTCCACTACAGGGAAATTACACCATTTCTGAGTAAGTGCTTATTTAGTAGACACAGCAAGCAGAAGGAAGCAGTTCCCTGACACACTTTTCTCTGAGCTCTGAGACTGCTTTCAGCTGCAAGCCTTCAATTGCTCTTAGGAGAGAAACCTTGAGGTTTTCTGCATACTGAGAAATTACGGGGCAAATTTTGCACTGAATGGTTTGGCTGATGGCCTGAATATTAAGTGAGGGAGAGCTCAGGTTTGGGACATATACATTTGTGTCCATCTCTCATCTGGAAATCTATTCCCTGGCTATGAGATTTGTTACCTCCCTGAAGGAACACTCTGTCAGCACCCAGCAGTTGCAGGAAAGGGCATCGATATCCTGTCTTCAAGGATGCACAATGTAGAAGAAAGAGACAGGACAGTGGTTACTGCCTCAAAGCCTGTAATTTCCCACCTTTGCACACAGCAGTGCTTCGGCATGGATTAATAAATACCTATTATCTGATTTGAGAGCTCCAGTTCAGCAGTAGGCTTCGAAAACAACCTTGTTACATGTAAGCCAGCCTCTTAGCTCCCCTAGGTAACAGCATGGCTGCAGAATACACTCTTTAGGTAAGGAATTGATTAGATTACCCATATCCTTAATATTTATTTATTTTTCCCTGAAGTGAGAGTTTGTGGCTACAAAAACCTCCCACAGATTCCCACTTCCCTTCAGTTTTGCATTTGGCCATTAGAAGTGATTCCATACATGAAGGACACATTTAACAGCTTGGATCTAATATTCTGACCCTACACAGGCATTTCTCATCTGCAGCAAACCTCATGCTGTGCCATGGGCTAAGGCAGCTGTTGCTGCTCTATTAACTAACTGTTAGGCATCTGCATTCCAGCCAGTTATAACAATGCAGTATTTTGAGCAGTACAATAGCCCAGAAGAGTTACTTGGAAAACACAGGTGCACAGTAAGAACGTGATCTATTTAAGAATGCAAATATAGGAACACTGACAAAACAAAAGCCTCAGTGAATGAATTAAACAAGAGCTGCACACAGTGAACTTCTCTTACAGCTTTTACACCATACTGCTTAAGTGCTGTAAACACGTAAACACATCACTTGGCACAAAGAAAGAGGCTGACTACACAGCCACAAGCTAACTGGATCCAGTCACTTCTCTCCCCACTAGAGAAGGAAAAGCTGCAGCTCTAATGCAAGTGACCAAAGACACACAAAAAAGCCTCCAGGGTGCTGCCATCATTCCCTTCCTCAACACAAGACCTTCCTGTTTCTAAGTTTAACATGGGAACCTAATCCCACTGTGGGCTCTAGAAACCTGCAGTTCCTGGTGGGACTCACACAGGCTCCTGCACATTCACACCACAGAAGGTCTGACCTAGCAGGGGATGGTGGTTGGGAGGGAAGCAGTTACCAAATGAGCTCTAGATACTTAACAGTCCACTGAAACTGTGTCAACCCAGCCACTAAGGAGTGAGCTGTGATGGGCAAGCTGCTGGTGTCAGTAGCTGATAAATCTTATCCAGAGGCACTGAGAAGGCGTGTCTTATTGCCCCGCTCACAGACTGCACATCACCTTGCAGAATGATACAGAATACAGAAATCCCAGCTACAAGAGTACACCATTAGTCCCAAGAAACAAAACTTGCTGAGTTCAGCACAGCATCCCCCTTGCTTAGGACAAAAGTAATCCTTTGTGGTTTTGCTGAACATTATTTTAAATTAAATTAATTTTAAATTAAAATGCAGTTTATTTTAAATTAAAATGCAGTTTTGTTTGAAATCCTAAAAATACTTCTTTCCACGCTAAGGGTTGACAGTCAATTTAAATCAATAAGTCCATAGCTGAACACACAGAAGAATTAAAAAAAAACAAAAACAAAACAACAAACCACCCATCCTTTTGTCCTTCACTTTCACTGTCAGCTATTTCTTTTAAAGTATTTTGATATTTGACCCTTTTGTCTGATATTTTTCAGTTGCAATTATAAACCAATTCTCTACTTTATAAAGGCAGCAGCAAAAGGACTCTTCCAGGAAAAGTGGAGGGAATTCCATTTAGAAATGAGTAGTAAGACATTCAGGAAAAAAGAAATAAAGATTATCATTAACAGCTCAAAGAGTTTTTGAAAGCATTCTTAACTGTAAAGCAGAAGTTATTGTTAGTAGGACAAGAAGATTATCTGAAAGGATTAATTTCCAGTGAGACATAGTAAAAGGAAGAGGCTTAAGTTAAATATCACTGCAACACAAAAATGTACAAATACCTTCTTCAACATCTGACAAATATTCAGCATCACTGAGTATTTCAGGGGCATTGGCTTTACGAACTGCATGATTTAAATAAACAAAAATAATTAAATAAAAGCATAGACGATCAATGAGTCAATAAATCAGTGTAAAACAATGTGTGTGCAGAGACCATATCCAACTAGTACTTTAAAAAAAGCAAACAAAAACAATACTTCTTACAATAACAGACTAAAAGATAAGTGAGAAGGTTTTTTATTATCTAATACCTTCATCATCAGACATATCAAGAACTTCATTCATGGTTTCAGGTACATTCATTTTGTGCTTTTCTGTAACAGTCTGTAAAAGAAAAAAAATCATTTCAGGGTGTATTTTTATCTATATTTAGCAAAACTCTTGTTTTGATTCTTTTCAACTTTTAATTCCATGGCTTTCCATAGATAATATAACTACACACTGAAAGAGACTATACTGAAATAATACAGAAATAAGCAATATTACCTTTAAGCAAGTTAAGGGTATTTATAAGAACTCTCTGAAAAGTCATCTAAATTTTAAGCAGGAATGTGTCATCTATATTTAAACTATACTAATGTTCATTCTGAGGAATGTGTTTCTCTTTCTCAGCAGAAAAATCATAGAAATGTGGGATTTTTTAGGTTGGAAAAGACCCTTAAGACCATTAAGCCCAATTATGTTAGAATAAGCTTGCTCTCAAATTACATGTAAAATTTTTCAGGTGTCTCTACAAGAACTGTGTTTTTCTCACAACTGTAACTACGTGCAAGCTAAATAAAACCCATTACAGAATTTGTGTTTTAACAAAGCAGCTGTTGATTTTCATCACGATACTTATGTTGATTCAGACCCAAAGACCACAATAAAAAAATTAAAAGCAGAAAAAAGATATCCTGAATTCCTTAAAGCTGCTGCTAGAATACCTGTGTATCCCACAAAATACACAGCCATGTACACAGTACTCTCCAGCTGGGGCAGAGTGCAACAAGCACTTTGGTAAAGGTTTAGGTCACGCAGGAGATGCTCCAGAGATAGAGTTCATGGAGTAGAGTTCAAAAAATAAGAACCTAAAGTACTCCCAACTCCTGCTAAAGCAGGTTCCCTAGGGTAAGTTGCACAGAAAAGCATGGAGGTGGGCTCTGAATATGTCCAGAGGAGACTCAACCACCTCTTTGGGCAACCTGCTCCTGTGCTCTGTTACCCTCACAGTAAAGTTTTCCCTCATGTTCACATAGTACTTTTTGTGTTCCAGTTTGTGCCCAGTGCCCCTTGTCCTGTCTCTAGGCACCATTGAAAATAGCCTGGCACCATCCACTTGACTCCTGTCCTTTAAATATTTATAAGCATTGATAAGATACCCTCTTAGTATTCTCCAGGCTGTGTAATCCCAGGTCTCAGCCTTTCCTCATAAGGGAGATGCTCCAGGCCCCTAGTCATCTCTGTGGCCCTCCACTTGTCTCTCTCTGCAAGATCCCTGTGTGTCTTCCTTGACCCAAGAAGCCCAGAACTGGACATAACACTCCAGATGTGGCCTCACCAGTATCACCACCCTCAATTTGCTGGCCATACACCTTCTAAGGCACCCCAGGACACCATCTGTCTTCCCAGCTACAAGGGCACACTGCTGGCTCATGATCAGCCTGCTGTCCACCAGGACACCCAAGCCCTGCTCCACAGAGCTTCTTTCTAGCAGCTCATCCCTGAACCTATACTGATGCTTATTCCTCCCCAGGTGTAGGACCCTACACTTGCCCTTGTTTGTGTTTTCAATTACTATCACTTCTCATTCTTCATATACAAATAAGAAATCGTTAACAAGATCAGGTCAAAACAGCTTTTCTGTCTTCATGTATTTACAAATATTTTGGGTTTTTCCTTGCCTCATAATTACTCATGGCACAGCTCACCTTTCTTGAGCTACTGCCATCCCGTGAAATAGCAGAAGATTGTCTGTATGCTCAAACATCACAAAACCAATAAAAAGCTTAAGAGTTCTTTCATTTCTTGTATTTGTTTGTTTTTTTAGGTTAACACATTGCTGTTAAGCTAGCAAAATCACAGGACTTTTTTCAGGCAAAAACAGACTTTCAGTAAAGAATAATAAATCACAGTAAAACTAGCTATGCTCATTCTGATTTCATTAAACTTATCTTAGGGAGTTATTTAGCCACATGCCCCCAAAAATAGCTATCTGAGTTTTTAAGATACTCGGCTATAAATCAGATCTCATGTTTAGGTTTCCACAGTCTGCCAGTTGCTCACTTGTGACTGATAAACAGCATATTTCAGTTCCTGTGGAAATTATTTCTGTGCTTGTCTACAGCATAGGTATTTGCAGACTGTAGTACAGGCTTCTCAGCATCTAACATTTCCTCTAAAACAATTCACAGCCTGATCATTAAGTTGAACTAAAAATTGCTCGTCATCTCAACTGTATTGCAACCACCTGCTTGCACTGACAGACCACACAAATGGGTGATGACAAAACATGGAATATACAATAACTGTTTTCAATCTCCCATATGCTTAAAAATACATACATGCATATGTAATTTTAAGCACTAAAAGGTTGTAAAAAGGAAAAAGTCAATTAGGAGCTAGTGCTCTGAATTTATGTTCTTAATACTCTGTTTTTGCTTTACTTCTATGGCTGTTCATGGAGGCTCCACATTTTACGAGAACAGTCTTCATAAGGCAATTTGTCATAAGATCTTTGAGAAATATCTTGAATTCTGATAATTGCCATTTTTTGATAGGCATAATCTGACTATTTTCTTTAATCTCCTCTGGCTAACCTACAGCAAGCCTTCTTGAGAGACAAGACAGATGAGGTAGAGTTCATGGATATGTCGGCAGTGGTTGCAGACGCTGGCTGCATGCATAAGATGCCATTAGCCATCTTTCAGAAGCCACCAGAAATAATGCAAAGAGCTGATTCTAAGTAAACTCTATTCACTTTTATTTTGCAGTAATTACTCTTACATCCAAGTACCACCCTGCATACATAATTCCCTTGGCAAACTGCATTCTCTTAAAAGGGAGAAACAACTACAGTTTACAAGAAGCCTCTATGAATGTTTGCCACTACAAACCAGTTTATGTTCATATCATTTATGCAGTAAGCAAGGTATGCTATAAAAAATAGGCCAGCTATGACTAGCCCTTTACAGTGCTATTTTCTGCTTGGTTTCTGCCTACATCTGACTTAATATCTACTTTATAGTGCTAAAAGGAGCTAGGTAGAAATTAGACTGAAATCGCAGTAGACATTAAAAGTTGAACACATTGACTTAGGAAAAACCTTTCCACTGCTGAAATAAACTGTACTTACAATTGTAGTCATGGTCTCCTCTGTCACCACCTTCAATGTGTCAACGACTGAAATGTAGCCAAGTCTCTTTGCAATGGCGAGGGCAGTGTTTCCATTCTAGCAATTGAAAAATTTGTATGAAAAGCTGAATGCTAGAATTGTACAAATTGCTAGTTAGAGAAAAATGCATAATAATAAAGTACACAAACGTTTGCATATTGATGACTGGTATAGATTTTGGGTAGTAGAATATATAACCGTAAGAGTGTAAGACTACAGAAATAGGATGAAAAAGAAAAACATTGTGCAGATGTTTGCTGTTCTAGTTTTGGAAAAGACAATGGAGGACACAGAGGAGATTGGAATAGCCTTCCTCTGCTCTTTTCCTCCCCCTCGTCACGTTCTTTTTTGTCATTTCCCCTATTCAAACACAGCAGGGACACAATGCTTCATGCAGGGTGGAATGACCGAGACTGAGCGGTGGCTTCTTGGCACTTACCACAGTGAGCTCATTGGGTGCCGCACCGTGCTGGAGCAGAACGTTGATGATGTGGGTGTGCCCCTGCTGTGCAGCCTGGTGCAGCGGCGTGTACCCGTTCTGCAGGCACAAGGAAAAGGAAAGACTGTGGTGGACACAGCAAACTTGCTGCCTCCCAAAAAAAGAGTGAAGCAGAGGCGGAAAACTCACCTTCGTTTTGGCATTGATTTTTGCAGAATGTTGCAGAAGGAAGTTAACAATCTTTATGTTTCCGTAGTGGCAGCCAACATGCAAGGGAGTATATCCCATCTAGAATGGACACAAGAAAATATGAATAATCCCATGTATCCCCTGAGAAAAAAAAGCAACCAGACACGAAGCAGCAAAAGTCCTGTCAAGTTTTATTTCTTTAGTCTATGTGGAAAAATAAAAACAAAAAAAACCCCAGCAACTTTGGAATAACGCCTCTCACTAATGCCAGTTCAAGTTCTCTCCTTCATAAACATCTCTGACTGCCTCATATTTCTGTGGTCTTCAACATATGCAACACTGATCAATTATTTGCTTTCCTCTCCAACACTCAGATCATCAGGTCTCTGAGATGATCCTGTTGTTTTTTTTAAATGAATGTTGTATACTACCTTGCACAATGAGTTTCACATGCTTGACTGGTGTTCCTGCAGTGTAATGACAAACAAGTAATAGCAACTTACTAAAAACTAAGCATGCTGAGTTCTACACCTCAGCTACAGAGCGATTTGCAGTCCATCCATTCTGACAGAAATACCCAAAAGGTAGATCAAAAACAGTGCAACAGATGCATCAGCTTTGCAAGAACAACACAAGCCTACAGAAACTGGAACGCTGATTTGAGAGTTAGCGCTTTAAGACAACAAGATCTGATTTTTTTGGTGTCTGGCCTTGAGTACCACAAACTGTAAAAAATTGCATTTCTTGGCAACTGCAAAGATGAGAAAGTTGAACATCCCTGCTATTTGGTTTCCATTACTAAGAAATAGACGAAATTCATTTGTCAACTCTGAGAGACACCCATGAAATGCTCTAAGCAAATCTAAAGGACTTCTTGTATTAAGTTTATACACCTTGGAAATTTTTCCAAAAATGGTTAATACTAGAAGAATATTACCTATCACTTAAAAACAAACAAAAAAACAGGTACATTAAGTGTTAACAACACAATAAGATAAAACAAAGGACCAAAGATTGAACAATTTGGAACTAGATCCAGAAGCCTAAACTTGTGGGCAGAAACACTGAAAGATGGGCTGGTCTTGCACTGACCCACGGATCTAATCAGTGTTCAGAAGCAGAAAAAGGGCCTTCACTTTTCAGCTGAGGAAAAAAGTCTACTGCCCAGAAGGCACACAGAGAGTTAAAAACTGTAGTCTGCCAACCTTCATTTATGCACACACCTCACTGAGGTGTGGCAAGTTGAGACAACTGGGTCAAAAGCACTGAGCAGGATAAGTCCAAGGTCTGCCTTGGACTGGGGTTCAGGAGTCAGCCCTACACTATGTGTTCAAGTTGTGAAGTCAGAGTTACAATTTCCTGTGCAACCTTCTCTAGGGAACCTGCTTTAGCAGGAGGTTTGGAGTAGATGATTTCCGAAGAACCCTTCCAACCTCTATGAATCTATGAAAGAAAGAAAACCCCTCAAACAAACTATTTCCACTATAGGGAAGTTTCAACTGCCTGTGGGTTTAGATGCATCATTTTCTTCATAACACTTTGACTCTGATGCTACTTCACACAAGGATACCTATTTTCATCTTTATCTGTACATGCTAGTAGATGGTAGCTATACCAGTTAGGGTGTGTATATTTCTTTCAGTTAATTACATACTGCCACCTAAAGAAACTTCTAGCTCTGACAACCAAGATGAGTAAATGATTGCAAGAAACGGTGACAGATTCAAATTCCACTGTTATCAGCAGAATGATTTTTTCCACTGACTTGTATGAACATTGGATCGGATGCCAAATGACTACGATGAACTTTTCCTCCTGAACAGCTGTGCAGTGGTAAAAGCCCAAATGCTAGTTAAAACAGCCATTGTGACCTGAACTCTGGAACATTGCCTTACAGTCACTGTTAGCATAGGGCTGGCCTGAGGGCTTCCAAGCAGTGCCCAGGATCAAAGCGTGACATGGCTCCCCAGAGAGTAGCTATAGTCTTGAGACTTCAGTAGAAAGATGACCACTCTCATACCAAGTACCTTAAACACTGTTTCTGTCGCTCCGCTCCAACATTTCAAACAAATTCAGATTAAACAAACTATGAAAACATCAGTTCAAAAGAATGCAGTGAAAACTCCTCATACAAGAAACTTAACTCCCTTCTACCCCTTCAAAGTTCAGGCCTGTATATAATCATACACTGTAAGACCAACAGGAGAGATAAAAGCCAAAGTCAGCGGCCACCTTCGGGGAACCCCCTGTTAATAACCCTAAAACATTAAAATCTGGAGAGAGTTGGAAAGCCAGGACAGCTGATTTCAACTCTCACTTTGAAGTAATTGCTTTAAATACTGGAAGGCCATAATGAGGTCTTCCCACAGCCTTCTCCAGACTGAACAAGCCCATCTTCCTCAGCCTGTCTTCATAAGAGAGTTGCTCCAGTCCTCTGATAATCTTTGTGGTCCTCTTCTGGGCCCTTTGCAAAAGCTCAACATGTTTCCTTTGTCGGGGGTACCAGACTGGATATAATACTCCAGATGGGACTTCATGAGGGTAGAGGAGATAGGGACAACCACTCCTCTCTGCCTGCTGGCCACCCCTCTTTTGATGCAGACCAGGATACTGTTGGTCTTTCAGGCTGCAAGTGCACACTGCTGGTTTGTGTTTGTTTTTTTTTTTTTAACCTACCAGGACCCTTAAGTCCTCCTCAGCAGGGCTACTCTCAAGGAAATCTTCTCCCAGTCTGAACACATGTGGGATTGTCCCAGCTCAAATGCAAAACCTTGAACTTTCACTTGTTGAAAGCGCTGAACTTCACATTGGCCCAGCTTTCAAGTTTATTATGGTCCTGCTGGATGACATCTTCTCCTTCTGCTGTATTAACTGCACCATTCAGGTCGGTTTGCAAGTTGTCGTCTGCAAACATGCTGAGGGTGCACTTAATCCCATCATCTATGTCACTGATAAAGATGTTGAAGAGTACCAGTCCCAAAACAGATCCCTGCAGGATTAACACTCATCAGTGACCTCCACCTGAACACAGAGCCACTGACCAATATCCTCTGGCTGTGACCTTCCAGCCAGTTCCTTATCCACCAAATAGTCCACCATTCAAATCCACGTCTTCAAATTTAGAAACAAGTGGTGGGGGACCACATCAAAAGCACTGCAAAGTCTAGGCAAATGACAGCCTTAGCCTTCCCTTTGTACACTGATCCCATCACTTCATTACAGAAGACCACTAGATTGGTCAGGCACAATCTTCCCTTTGTGGAGCCATGTTGGTTGTCTTTGATCACCTGCTCAACCTTCATGTGCCTTAACATGCCTTCCAGGAGAATCTGTTACATGATCTTCCCAGACACAGAAAATCAGAGGCTCACCAGCCTGTAATTCCCAGGGTCTTCCTTCCCCCTTTCTTATAAATGGAAGTGATGTTTCTCTTTTTCCAGTCACCAAGGATTTTGACTGACAGCCACAATTTTTCAAATATGATGGAGAGCAGCCTGGGAACCACTCCCTTAGGATCCTGGGATGCATGCCATCCAGCCCCATGGACGTGTACACATTCAGTCTCATGAGGTGGTCTCAGACTTGCTCTGCCCTTAGAGTGGGGTAGAGTTTGCTCTCCCAGTTCCCAGGAAGTAGTAGTTCAGGGATGTTATAAAGGTGAGAATCCCAGCTGCCAGTGAAGACTGAGATAAAGAATTCACAGAGTACCTCAGTCTTTTCTATATCTGTTGTAGCCAGTTCTCCTTTCACATTTGTCAGAGGTGGTATGCTCTCTTTGGCCTATCTCTTCTGACCAATGTACCTATAGAACCCCTACTTGTTGTTATTAACATCTACCATCAAATTCAGATCCATCTGCACCCTGCCTTTCCTAATCCCATCTTTGCATGTCCGGACAGCATTCCTGTATTCTTCCCAGGTGACACATCCTTGTTTCTACTGCCTGTACATGCCCTTCTTTTCCTGCAATTTGACCAGCAGGTCCTTGCCAAGACATGCCAGTTTCCTGCCTCCTTTCTAATTCTGAGGGATGGAAAGCTCATGCGCTTGCAGGAATGCATCCTTAAAGAGTAGCCAGCTTTACTCCACTCTTTTGTCTCTAAGGACAAAGGTATGTGAAGTCTTTATTACATTTTTTAGTTTCCTGTTCGCAGCCTTGTGTGACCCAGCAAGGGAATAGTAGCTGTGTGGTTTCATCATACCCAATATCATCTTCTTGATGTACAAAATGTGGGTCCCTAGCTAGCAGCAAACCTCTCTAGAGAGGTTATCCGGGCATCAGATGGGCTGCTCAGTGCTTCTCAGCAAAGAGTCTCCAATTACTAAGAACTTACTACTGGTGCCTTTGTTTAGTGGCACCAGTTGTGACTTTGGTCCTTGGTTGAACCTTTTTAACATGATCGCCTCTTTCCAGTTCTGAGTCACTGTTGATACCTTCTTCTCTCTCCCACAACAGAGCTTGAAATCTATTGGTTAGTGGAACATCAGAAGCTTCAACATCCCAACATACTCACTGAAAACATATTGTTAACTTTTCGGAAACACATTGACTGGCAGATTCTGTGATTACACAACAAAATATACTATGAAAGCACTGATTGTCATTGCTACTTCCATTCATTATAGAAATGTATCCAGGAGGCTAAAATATTTTGCTTCAGAAACTATATATATGTCCTGAAATTACAAACATTTCTGCAATGTAGAGTCATATTTACTGGCATAATCTCTAAGGGACTTAGCAGATATCCTAATATTAAATAAGTCGTTTCCAAGAAAATCATGGGTTTTGTTTAATACAGCTCTAAAGCACACCACCTTCTCGCAGACAGTTGCAATGCTGTTTCTTGTTGTTCTAAAGAATGAGCAGCAAATGGGAGCTAGCTGCTGGGAAAAGCCTATCAAAAGCCAAAAGAATAAGTGCTAAAGAAATGAAATCAGAAATACTTAGCTTTTTTATCCTCATGAAAAACACAAACACAGAGCACCTTTTTGGCTCCTCAATTTTTTGAAGTAAATTATCACAAGCCTCACACGCCTTGCCAGTGTATTACTTTAATATCCTCCAATGGCAATAACCATAAATCCTAGCAACTTGAATGATTGCCTGTTTCTAGTCCTGCTGACTCTCAAGCTGCTATGCTTTTGTTTTTCAGCTGTATGTGTCAGACAATGAAGCTACAGTACACCAGCGCTGATCACAGCCTAACATGCTGAATTCTTTATCTCACATTATTAGGCTGGAAATTTCCAGGTAAATGTCTGGATAGCAACTGAGATTGCACCAAGAGTCAAGGGGAGAGAGAGAGGATATGCCACTAAGATGCGTTAAGATACCCATGTTTAAGTGTTTGATCTATGAAAGTGATTCTTCCTGATAGCACTTTCCACCTTCTCTGCCCCCCTCCCACTCTCTTTCTGCACTTGGAAATTGGTTATTCCAAAAGAAAAATGAGATCACAGTTAGGAGCCACTGTAGCACTCAGACTGCTATGAGGCTCTTCTCAGAACAGGGCAGGCTGGGCTGAATAAATCTCTGGATAAATCTGATACAAAAGGCCCAGCTCAACCTGCAAAACAACACTGTGACCTCTCAGTCACCTTTATCTTCTACCAGCACTACAGCCTTAGGAACAAAAGTCAGTTTTATGATGGCTTTATTACTCAGACAGTTGTGAACCAGGGACTGAGACCACCAGTTCCCCCAGAGGCACAATACCAAGCACAGTATAACAACTGTTTGCTGGAAACAGTCTGCACAGAACAAAAATCCTCAACTGAACCAGCACTCTCCTCCCATTGGTCTTCTTTTGTCCATCCATCACCTTAATGCTGTATCCTACAATAATGCTATCCAGCAGGAAAAGGGTTTGAGAAATGACATGTGGAGATTTGCTGATCCATGAAACAATATTTACTCGTGCCAATTCTCAGCACAGAAGCCCTGCAACGAAACCCAACATCACATGTGCCAGGACAGCTTTTACACGCTCAACATGATTACTAGGAGAAGAAACATCTGCTCACTGCACAGCTTCAAATTAATTTTAACCTCACAGTATTATGTGCAAAAGGAGCGCATAATATTGGAAGCTGAGACAGACGTGATACTGCACAACAGTTTCACATTAAATAGTCTTTAGCGTACCTAAATTCAGACACAAATGCAACGTCAGAATGGACAAAAGCTGCTGCTTTTGCAGCAGGACCCTATTATGCCTTCTCTAAAACACTATATTTGATTTTTTAAACCTTTTTAAATCACAGACTGATCTCCCGCAGAAGAGGTTTTCCACAGTATTAGATCTTTTTTTCTTCCTTGCTATAGCTTCAGGGTATTAAATATGTTTCTGCCCAATCTTCCCTTTTAATCACCCAAAAAGCCCCAAATCATATCCATGGCTCTGTGAACGTGAGCAGAAATAAGAAGTACTTCCATGTGATAAAGTTGCAAACTCTAGATGTTTTCAGAGGGACTTTAAGTTATGTACAAACAATGATTAAAGAACTCGCACCAGAGGTGGAAGCTGAAAGCACCCTTGGCCCTACCCAAAATGCTGAATGGCATGCCAAGATATTAAGAGTATTTCCTCCATTGATGGAAACTGTGTGGGAGTGACACAACTAACACTTATTTCATTGGGAAACATGATGATGAGAGAATCTAATAAATAATAATGATAAAAGACTTGGCTTTTGTCCAGCCTACAACAAATAAGGCAATAAAGGCATATAAAATAAGAGAAATAAGAGAAGAAAACAAAAGGTTAGTACTGACACCGCTGGAGGCCCACAGAGATCCCCAGCATAATGTCACTAAGCTGTACAGACTGACTTCTTGGCTTTTAGAGCAGACACGGCCACACTCCTGACACTCTATGCACAAAGTAAAAACCTGAAGTGGATGTGCTGGATGGTATCATGCAAACATGCAAGCATAGCAGCAGTGCTTTTGGAGCCAACTCAGCTGTTGCTGTATCTTTCTCCCCAGTGCCTCTGGTTTTAGGGGAAGCACGCGCAGACATTTTATTCCCACAGAACAGTTAATCCATCTCAACAAGAGAGCCTGTAACTACAGAACTGCTGTTTTACAAAGCCAGTCATCCAAACCTTACCTGTATAAAACATGAGGTCAAGATAGCAAGCTTTTGTTGCATAACTCTTTTCCCTTCATTGTAGAAGTTCAGAGCTTACTGGCTCTTTTCTTAGGAATGCAAGATAATCTTCAGTTAATGCAGAAACTATTCCATGTTAAAATACATGGAACTGCATTCCAACTTGTCCTATATCACAGGTTGTAATGAGTAGGTATCTGACGGATAACTTCCACATAACTGGTTTTGAGGAGACTGCAGAGGTCACGGCTGCAAATCCAGCAGATGACCCTGCAGAAGTCAGTGAATAAGCACCAAGCTCCCTCCACTAGAATATAGTACTACAGGACACATTGCACTTTCTTCCTAAGGAGGAGATGAGTTAGGTAGGCAAAAGTACAAGCCATCACCATAGACCTGCAGGGTTAATAGTTATGTTCTCCCAGGTATGGGAGAATTACTACGCCCAAGAGGAGTTCTGCATAAATACACTGAGGACTTTTTGCCTGACCTATGAGTTCTTGCTCCACGTCCTGGCAACCATGGGCATGTCCCATGGAAGCAAACGTATGCTAGGAAGCAATTCTTTACTTACAGTAGTAATGTGTATGAGGAACAACTGAAGAATGAGGGTGAACAACAGGCATCTTTTTTTTCTTGTAAAAGATTAAACTATTACTGATGACAGGATTCAAGTTGTAGACAGGTCAAATACAATTCTCCTTGATTGTTCTTTGTTGTTGTTGCCTTTTTCTTTTTTTCCCTGTTTTTTGTTTCACTTATGATGGTTTCACTTACTGACTAGTTCAACTTTCACAGATACAGTTAAGAAATTCAGCTCCATCCAGAATTTGAAGCCCTTTTCCCATGTGTCTCTACAGTTTCACGCTTGCTTGACCACAATGCCATCCTGCCACGTGCACAGTTCAGCACAGAGCTTGTGCAACTGCATAGGTTTTCCCTGAAACACAACAAACACGCTCCTCTTCTCAGCTGTGACAGTATCTCAGCACCACACCATGTTAATGTGACTGAAAGGCCACTACTCCAGAACTGGATCCTATTTGGACACTGGAGAGCAGGCAAAGGGGACACATGACTGCCTGCACCTGTTGATGTAAATATCTCCTTAGACTGTTTGCTATTTGTGGGATGGAGAAGAGTGAGAGAAAGGCAGAGACAAGTTTTACAGGCTAGGAGGTGATTCAGCTCTTGACCAAGTTAAAAGAGCAGATTGTTCTACACAAATCAAAATGAGGTAGATTTCTTTCTTCAGAAAGGTAACCAGTTAAGAAATTCTTCATGCAAAGAATGAACCAGGGATGATCTCATCTGCTGATGAATGATTTAACTAGCTGACAAGAACCTACACTGATTCATCTGGAAAACAGGTTGAGAACAGGTTACAAAAGTATAAAGCTGGACAAACTACTGGGATTTCATAAGGACTATATTAAATTTCGTGCCAGAATAACATTGCTGAAATCAATAGCTTAAAACAAACGTGAATTTGGAATTATACAACAAGAAGTACCTGTGACTTTTCCTGTTATCATTAATTATAATCAGCCAACCTGCAGCAAGAGTTGATGATGGATTCAGCCTTTTTTGAAATGTCAGTGTGATGACAAAATGATAGTACTGTTGGATGGCTGGGCATACATTTCTGGGATGCAAGCATGGCACCTAACTTGGGGGTATACACTTAACTGATTTTTTAATGCTTTTTTCTTGCACAAGTCTCTAAAATATCCAGATCAGACTGTGGGGCCTCATTTATTTTAGCTGATTTGATCAGCTACTCTTCATCAAGTACTTGATCACAACTGATTTCTTACCCAGCTGAATGAATGACTCCTAAATTCAGGCAATGCATGAAGAATTTAAGTGGAATCAACACTGAGATCATCATCTTTACATTCTAAGCATAGCATACACCAAGTATAAAATAATTTCTAGACAGCTTGATGGAATTAGGCCACAGACACTGTACAGAAACCAATACTGTGAGGTGGGTGGAGTTATTGCTTGGGGTTCCAAAAACCATTCCCTATCATTCCAGAAAATCCATATAAATCCTCTTATATAGAAGTCCAAGTATTTACTTTAAGCAAAACTATTTCTAGGCCAGTAAGTCTGGAAGTGTCCATCACCATGTATATGTATCAGAAAACAGAAATAAACAATTTCAAATTTGTCCTGAAGAGATACATGTTTCAACTTTAATAATATTTCTGAAGACAGAAT
Source organism: Perdix hodgsoniae (assembly GCA_035772895.1). NCBI lineage: Eukaryota > Metazoa > Chordata > Aves > Galliformes > Phasianidae > Perdix > Perdix hodgsoniae. The sequence goes on along the minus strand of JAPSGF010000046.1, from coordinate 2,650,352 downwards.
AGACCAATATTTACCTAGTACCTAAGATCAGGAGGACACTGGCCCACTCTCAGTTTGGGGCCCTCAAAAAAGTCGGTTTCCTAGAATGTATCAGTATTATGAAATAGACCAGCCCACGGTACTTTGCAAAACAGAATGGCTGAGAAATGTAGGCACATTCAGTCATGAAGGCTGATTCAACCTTCAGGAGCAGGGTAAGTCTTTACTAATGAACTTGTAGAATCATGCCTATGGATGACTGCTTAGTAACAGCTCAGCAAAATAAGACTCCTCAATTCCACAAACTCTATTAAGTCATGGGAAAAAAAACTATTAACCGCTTAATAACCAGGAATGCCTACTTTGCATTTACATTGTTTCTCTAGCTGTAAATATAGATGTTGTAAATAACAGTGTTCTGTTTCTACTGTTAGATGAGCACTAGTACGTGCAACGTGTAAAAACTACCAAACCATGAGGGTGTGCATATGGTAAAAGATTATATGACACCCTGTAGAGAGAGTTCTCATCTTTCTGAAAGTTTATTTACATAAAAAACACAGCTCAATCCTGCTTACCTTCAGTAAAACTCAATAGCAGGAAACATCTATATTGATCTAAACATTTGGCAACAAATAAGCTTACAGCTCACAGACTGAGTATAATACTAAACATGGAGGTTTACATGTCTTTGGTGTTCAAAAAATAATCCACAACAATTTATTACAAGGAATGTTTCACTGCTGTTTTTTCTGTTTCACTCAAACTGATTACTAGACCAGTTTACAGGCTTCTGCCTCCATGAAAGAAAACAATACATGTTGACAGTGGCATCCATACCTTTGTCTGAGCATCAACAGCAGCTCCTTGGTTAACAAGAACCTCTGCTACATTGACTCTGTCCTCTTGAGCAGCCAGGTGCAATGGTGTCAGTCCACTCTGTAAATGAGGAGCAGCAGGTAACAATCTTGAGAGGTGACACAAATATTAAATACAAATTCAACTGTCAGTGAAATTCAGAAAGTCCTGCTGAAATTAAAGAAGTGAAAAATTCCACCTTCACTTAGAAGCTGTGTATTGCGATTCCTGATTTATTCAATTGCAAGAAACTACAACTTAAAAACTATGGAGATAATATTTCTTTCACACAAAGAATATTTCCTTGTGTAACATTAAATACAGAATAGCAAATTACAGAATGCACTTGAGGAAAAAGCTGCACAGTATTTGTTTTTTTTCGTCCTAGCTAATTCACTTCCTCAGAATGAGCAAGACTTTAAAAGAAAATCTGAATAATTGCCTACACGACTTCTACAAGATCTCTACCAGCAATATGCTCAGATTTAAGCCTTATTTATCCTTAAAACCAAATCTATCTCCACAGAACTGCATACATCCCACCCACAACTTGCAGCATGGAATCCTGACTAAAGGCAATAACAATACTGCTCTTGAAAAGGCAATAATGATGACAACAATGGTTAGGTGGGTCCCATCGCATAAATATATAAAAGTAATCAACTGTAAATTACACTACAGGACCTGAATATTATTGGCCAAACATTCTTAAAAGTTTTAGTAAGTGCTCCGTGTCAGCACTGAGACTCTGAGCACTTGGTTCCCAACTACCCTGTGGACTCTGAAGAAGACAAAGGGCCTTTTACTTGCATTGCAAAACTCAGAGTTGTTGTGCTTTAAATGTCTAGCTTCATATAAAGGTGCTGAGTTCAGAGGAAATGTGTGTTGCTAAGCAAGTACAGGTAATTATTTTCATAGGTGCTGATATCTGTATAACGAGAAAATAATAGATTGCAACCAAACAGCAATGGACTGGAAGATGTTGCACGTAACTAATGGTGGGGCTGCATCAAAATACCAAGCAGCAGTTATCATGCTCTCCATAGCCAGTGTGATGCAGAATGTGTACGTGGCAGACTGTATGACAGTGATACAAAACATATCCAACGCTGCACAAGCCCACACTCTGACCTGAGGGCAAATCAACACCCTGAAGAGAACCTATTCAAGGAGGGACTGAAAATAAGCAACCCTGTGCAGCACCATCCATAAACTCAGAGGACACAAAGTCTTCCTACCTACTAAGAATGAGAAATGTTCTCCATGAAAAATTTGACTCTTGCCTTTCTATATTAGCCACATAAATCCATAGTGAAACTGCACTTTGCAAGATCTCTGATGGCGAGGGAGAGCATTTAAAGAATAAAGGCTGCACATTTGCTAGAAACATTACCATAGAGTAGACTTAATAATCTATAAAGTTGCAGAAAACAAAGTCTACTAGCTTTCCTCTTCCTGACCCCAGGAGAAACTACGGTAAAAGTCACTGTGCTGTAAGGAACATCCACTGGGGAGGAAGAATCACTTACTTTGATGAACAACAACATCATCCCTGACCACCCCATTGTTACGACCTCATAAAACAAAGAAAAAAGCTAACTTAGCAAGTTAGTTGTTACCATTACTTAACGGACAGGCACATCTCTGAAGACTCCTAAAGTGACTCCCCAACACCACTAACCACTAGGGTGAGGAAGACATTTTCTCCAGTGCATATTTTGGCAGATGAGTGTAACATGACAGGGAGGGAGATGAGTTTATAAATTCCTCTGCAGCATATGGTGCTAGACATCATCAAAACCTGGGGACTACAAAATACAGTTCATTCAATCTGACAGAGCACTTGCTGCACACTGCTCTCTTTGCTATAAGAAATAGCAATATGTATTCAAACACCTACGGTGTTTTTCAGAACCTGCAGAATCATACTGGATGAAACTGGAGGCCTCTATCCTTCCTGTCACTACGTTTGTTTATTGCCTTAGCACCAAGCAGAGGAAACACTTACCTTGTTGCTGAGATTTACATTAGCATTTCTAGTAAGAAGTAAGGACACCATGTCCACATGGCCGTCCTGCGAGGCCAGATGTACAGGGGCAATACCCTGCCTGGTTACAGCATTGGCATCAGCACCATATTCCAGCAGTGTGGTTGCTATGTCCATCTGGTTTTTCTTGGCAGCTATGTGTAGTGGTGTATAGCCGTTCTGTCAACAGAAAGCACTTCATTGCAAGCTATTCATTAAACAATATGATAGAATCTTTAACAAAGAGAAGTCCAGAATGTGTGTTCATAACTTTCAACAGCTGCTACTGACTTATGTTTTTTTTTTTTCTATTTCCCAGTGTGAATGAAAGCATTGTGTATACAAAACACAGCTCTTCTTGCAGCATTTAGTCTAATTCTACCAACAGACTTTCTTGGTTCATATCAAGGGAAAATTAAAGCATGCAACTTTTGTCTTGTATTCTTTTTTTGTTTGTTTTCCTTCTTTTCTCTTCTATCAACACACAAAATCCTGTAACTCTAAAAGATGATTTGGCAGAAAATAGAGCAATAGAAATAAACGATTAGCATACAAATACCAGAATACTGACCAAAACACAACTAATTCATTTTTGGTACAGACTGCAATACCTTTTTAATCAAGAACTTTCCATCACTTAGAAATGTATCAGACTTTATTTTAAAGCAAATGGCAAACATGAATGCATATGCATATGACTATGAAAGAAGTTAAGACCTCTGCTGCATGAACACTTCATACAGTACAGTAATTACCACGTGCATTTCAGATTACGCAGCCCAATAAAATCTACCTAAAAGCACAAAGCCATTCACCTGGCTCATGCCCTCCCTGCACCCCACAGAGCAGCAGGGCTGGACACAATAGATGCAGGAGGGCAGGGCAATGCAGGAGGAACAGAATAAATGCACAGGGGCACACAAATGTTTGTGAGACTGCACTGGTAGTAATCTGGAAGTGACAGATGTACAGCACTAACTGCACATGGAAAAGGCTCCATAGCCTTTAATGTTATTCGGTTTAGCCCTTAGATACTAAGATACTGCAGAACAGTCAGCATAACACAGCTCACACTGTTTGTTCAAAATGCAATTTGCACCGACTTGAGCAGAGTGGGAGTGCTCAGCACCTCAGCAAAGCAGACTGCAGAACTTCTAAAATGATACCCAGGAACAGCAGTGCCACAGCTAATGAGGGAGGGGCATAGGCATTAATGTTAACTTGGAAGATGAAGTGCATCAAGAAAAACAAATGCAGTCCCCTCTCTCAGACTCCCTGCATCAGACTGACATGTAAAACAGACACCACCACATAAGCACCTATTCTCTGTGTTAAATCCTATACATCATATATTTTGTAAAGTAACAAATGCACTTTCAAGTCTTTTCCTCAGAAATTGACGTATGTGACAGGCATAGATTGATCTAGTTTTAGTGGAATGACACTTCACTTTTAGTGGAATGACAAAGAGCAGGTCACCAAGAGAAGTCAAAGACAGCTGAAAAACAAAAACTGAAGCTCAGACTCAGATAGCATCTTCTCATGGTAAGGGCTGCACTCTGTCATTACCAATAAATGCAGAAAGAAACATGAAAGTTTAGAGGGACAGTACTGGGTTATTTTGGTTGCTAGGAAAAAGGGGCAAAAAGGAAACAAGGTTAAAGATGGAAGGACAGAGAAAAAATAAGCCTTGAGAGGGGGAGAGGGAAGGAAGGCATTGCAAAGTGAATGCCAAATTAAAATAAAGCAGAAGCCTAATTTTAGGCAACCAGAAAGAAGAATGGTTTATCTGAATAACTATATAAATAGTTATAAATAATAATAGTATTAGAATACTGTATTGAACACGGCCACTTCCCACACCACTTCACTGATCCCTCTACAAGGCCTGGGTAACGAAACAAGCAATTCTTAAGATGACAGTTGAAGAGGAGTGTCATAAAGAAAGCAACTGCTGATTAAACTAACTGCAGAGCTAGTGATGAGAATTATGATGTAACACCCTTATTTATTAGACCACACTAACAAAATGGGAAATCATCTGCTGTTACCAACATCATCTTTCAGATGACTGCACTGTGGGTGCCTAAAGCGACAAACATTCTACCATTAATTTTATTTAGTATTGATGCTGTGCTCAGGGTGTTCCTGTGTACTTGCTGCAGAAGACTAACAAATGCTCTTTTTCAGGAAGATTTACAGCTAGCACTGAAGGCCTGAAGTGTCAGCTGCAAAATTATTATTATTATTTTTACAAATGGGGAAGCTAAGGTGATTTGACATCTGAGTTTGTGTAGTACTATACTGTAGGCTACAGTGCTTCCACCTTGGTTTGTACTTCCCAAGCTTTCTGCAGTGGATACTGCAACCCCTGCTCCTACATGATTCACAGAATTCAGAGGTAGCGAAACAGGCAGATTCTTTCAGTTATAATTGGAAAGTCAGTGTCTTCTCATCCCTTTCAGAAGGTCCTTCCTTCCCCACAGTGGCATTTAGGAGCGCTGCGTTCCAGTAGTAAAAGATCGGAGATCAGTTCACCTCCTGGGGCATCGCTCTGGCACATTGCCACTATTGGCATTTATTGATTTTAGACTGTGCTATTTCTGCAGGCTATCCATGTTTATTTAACTTCTGCACCATAAGCTCTGGGAGCTCCCATAGATGACAGTTTCTTTCCTCCTCTTTAGCCATGCAGAAGGGCTCTCCTATTATGGCCGTACTCAGTCATGTGTAAGTGGAAGGCAGTAAAGGAGAGATGGCTGTGTCTGAAAGTGCTCTGCTAGCTCACCCTTTTCCAGTGTTGCTTCATAATGATTTTAGGAATATACCTGGATTGTTTGAAACAGGATATTTACATCACACTTACCTAACTGAACCTGCACAGGTTTGCAACCTCGTTTTACTTATCACTGTTGTCCAACTACTGATTATGTGACAAAATTTAAAACTGGGATCCAGAGAAAAGAAAAACTTTAAGCTCCTCTAAATTGTTCTATTCATAAAACTGTCATACATTGGGAGTAAATTACAAACCAAGCAGGGCTATGACTACTTTTCTCAACTGTCCATTTACACTCAAGTAGAAATACTATGAAGCGTATCAGTAACACTGTATGTTGTGCTGAGAAACTTTTCACACCCTCTGTGGCACAATACAGGGCACTACTCCTGCACAGCAAAGAATTATGTCCAAGCTTGCCCTGTAAAGGTGTTAAGACACAGTGATAGAAAGTTGGCGGGATTTCAGAAAGTATGGAGATGGGATAAGTGAAGGCAAGGCTCAGTCTTCAGCAAAACTAATAATTTCAGATTTTTCTACATCTATTCTTGCTTTTATTTTTTATTTTTATTACTATTTTATGAATCTGTAGATTATTATAACAGCTTACACAGCTTTACGTGGGTGAGAGATTTTATAAACAAGGTCACTGAGTTCCCTGCAATTGCAAGCACATATATTCCAGAAAGAGCAGGTAGACGGGAAAAAAAGTGATAGAAAGGCTAGGTATTATTCCCCAGTACTTGTACCTTGGCAGATGCATGAGGTGAAGCTCCCTGGTCCAACAGTAGGAGTGCCACTTTTTGATTATCGTAGTGTGCAGCTACATGCAGTGGTGTTAAACCGCTCTAAAAACATGCAGAACAAACAAGTGCTGTTACAGACCCTCTCCAGGAAAAACTAAAGAGTTTGGAAGATTAGAGAAGATAAGGTGAAAAAAAACACATTTTTTTTCATTCCTGTATCAGGATTCTTCGATAAATGTTGAAGCAAAAATGGAAACAAGGCTTTCAAAATTGTTACTGAGACGTGTGAGCCCTTTTCACTTTTCCCAGGGAAGATGCAGAGAAGTACATGTCAGCATTGCCTCTTGGACAGAGCAAGTAAGGAATTTTGACCCCGAGGTCAAAACCTCAGCAATGTTTTTCTTTTACTACACTGCCCAAAGTAAATTGTCCCTTGGATCTGTAAAAACGTAAGTTGGGCTGGTTTAAAAAGCTTGAAGTCCTACTGGGCTTTGCCCTATCATGAGGCCTGGGGGAGCAGAGCCAGCTGCCTAAATACTCTGTTAAGGATTGTAAATAGTCTGGGGAGCAATGCAGGACAATTGTTTGTTTCCATTACCCTGGATGCGTACTGAGAGGACATAATTTTGCTGTCAATTAGTGACAATAAAAGTCACTTTTGTTAAGTTTGTAGACTCCTGGCAGTGCAAGTAAGAACAGAAATATTGCATGAAACTTACTCCAGTTAAAACCAGGCTGTGAATGTTAGTGTGTGTGTGCAAGGGCAAGCAGGTAGAAGAGTATTACTATAATATTGTGTGTATATGCTTGCTGTGCAAATGGAAGCAACTGCTGTCCTACCTTCCCAGAAGCATCAGGAGATGCATTCTTCTGAAGCAGGAGGTTTGCTACCTCAATTTTCCCATATTTTGCAGCCACGTGTAGAGGAGTAAATCCTTTCTGTAAGAGAGAGCACATAGCAGCCTCAGGCACTCTCTTCCTTGGTGCCTAGACAGTCGGGGCAAAGTATGCCTCTAATCTACAGAGATATGCTATTTCTATCTACTCCCCTTTAACAGTTCCATGTATAGGCAAGCAAGTCTATAGTTTCTCACTGCCCTGGAAGGTTTGAAGGCTTTGCCTCGCAAGGAAAATCTCTACCCATATAAAAATGACTGTAAAAAAATAAAGACGGTTTCTTCCTTCACACTAATGACCCAAGGACAAGGCTGGGCAACAGCTTATCAACTCCCATCAAGAATCTGCTCAGCATTCCTTTCATTCTGAGCAAACGCGTGTCAGATCACTAGGATGTGTTATAAATCAGGTTCTGAGGTTAAAGAGTGAAGCTTTGAACCTTTATAACAACATGCAGCTCAATCTCATATCGTTCATATATAACTATTCTAGCATTTAACTTGCCAGTAGCACTCGTTACAGATATATTTTACAAGGGAAGCTACCACTTTTGCATCTCTCTTACCTTGGTAATAATAGCTAAAGATGCGCCATGCTCCAAAAGAACAGAAGCTACATCTTCATGGCCTTCTCGAGCAGAAAGATGCAAGGGCGTATAGCCAGAAGTTGTAGCTGCATTTGGAGATGCTCCTTGCTGTAACAGCTGCTGTACTATATCTGCTTTTCCCAGTCGAGCGGAAATGTGCAGCGGAGTTTGGTCATCCTAAACATAAAGGAAAAAAAAAGTCACGATTCTACATGAAAATTAATTCCACTGAAGTCCTAACTGGTATCAGTGCTGGTGTATAATCTGTTCTGTTTAGTTGTTACTTATGATGCATGTTGATCACAGGTAATGGCAGCTTGCACAAATTCATTGTGTGAAATTTAGAGAATGTTTGACTGTGCTTCTGAACACGAGCTGTTCACTTTCAGGAATGTCTTAGATGTACAAACCACATGATTCACTTCTATTGTCAGACTACTTCCAGATATGGAATATATCTGCGATGAATATTTAGTCAGAGTTCCTTATAAGTAGATGCTTGTACTAGTAATCAATTCTCATATGATAATTTCACAGTGAAAAGTACATCCCTTTGAACTGTATGTATTTAGACAAGATTTGGAAAAAAAATCCTGGTTATTATCCCACCTATTACGATGGCCATACACTGTGTCCATTTATATACCTTCCCTGTGTGCTTCCTGGAACTTCTATTTCTGTATTTTTCTATGATTCTTCAGTAGCTCTTGACCATTTCTTGGCCTTCTCCCTTTATTTTCCTCAGTTGCATTTCTCTCTGTAGAGTCTGCTCCTTTTTTCCAGCCCTATTCTACATGTTCCTTCTGTGCCTTCCACACTTTTTTGATTTGGTGCCCACATCATTCCTTTCAGGTTGCTTTTCCTATAGACAGACCAATTCATCCTGCAGTCAGGTCAAGACAATGGTTGTGTTGATCTAGGAAATTTGTTTTTGTATTGTACATGCCCTTCATTTGCTCTTCCAAATTCTTTCCTTCCACTGACCCTGGTTAACTCCTCTATTTTGCACAGAATCTTCCACAGTGTCACTTATCCTGAGCTATTAAAATATCCTCCTGTATATTCCAGTCTTTGAAATGCAGAGGAATAATGCAAATTAATACATTTTCCATTCTTCCATAACAGTGATCTTCCAATTGAAACAGGTTCCCACATTCATCCACCCACTACTCGGCTTGCTCTTTTTCATCTGCTGCTGAGAAACTCCTACAAGCAACTTACTCTTCCTTTCCAGCTTACCTAGTCAGTCTTCTCCAGCTGCCCAAAGCTTCCACGTCTGTTTTCTAAGGAGTTTCAGATCTGCCATCTCTTTGGGGAGCCCTGTAGGGAGTGTTCTGTAAAAGTCTAACTATTTCTGAATGCATACAGGCTGATGCTTGAGGGATATGACTACAGACATCAGCAGCCTAGGGATTACTGTTTTGCAACAATAAAAATAGATTTGAGGTATTCCTCCTACCTTGCCCCACATCTCCTACCCCAAATCAAAGTCAAAGATAGTCTATATCAAATGTTGGTGAAAAAGCAATCATGGTATCAATTTGACATCTCCTGCCTTCCCTCTCACACATGACTACAGTAAGGATGTAACGAAACATTAGTGGCCATTATGGCCAAGACCCTTGGCTTCATCTCCCTTTTCTCTTACCAAATAACACATTCAAGATGAATGCAATTTCCTGCATTATTAACTTGCATTAACCATAAATCTTACCTTAGCTTTAGCCTCCACCTGAGCTCCATTTTGTACTAGGTATCGAACGACCTCTGTTTGGCCTGCTCTGGCAGCCATGTGCAGTGCTGTTTCTCCTCTCTACCAACAGCAGAAACAAAATACCAAAGATGACAAAACAAACAAAACCACACAGGGAAAACAAATGCAACATATTTAATAATCACAAGTATATACTGGTGATGCAATTCAGAATAATCGCAGTTAGAAAATTCATCGGACTTTTTTATAAGCAAGATGAGAGATTAAGCTGTGAACTGTATGCTACAAAGCAATTTATTTCCCTTCCTTAACACAACAGTGCCTTTGTGCCTAGCCTTTTGCTGTAAAGAGAACACATTTTTCCTACTAGCAATTTACAAACAGTGTTTAAAATTACATCAATTTAAATAAAGCCTATTTTAGTGGGTGGGGTTTTTTGTTTGTTTTAATTTTGCCCATTCAGAAGAAGAATTTTGCCCATTTACATATTTTTCTTGGATTTTCTCCTGCTATGCCCTATTCTCTTAGTATCATTTTCTCTCTGGTAAGTATGGAAATGTAAGAATGTGGGAAAAAAAAACATCACTATCATTTATATCAAGGTTTCAAAGATGTAATGAAAGACAAATTTAAGGAAACAAGAATAAATTCAGGAGGGAATCTGCTTCCTAGATTTTTGGATGCAAGTATATCTTTGGAAACAAATATCTCATTTATGAAAGCAGCGTTACAAAGGTATATAATTTATACATCTAGCAGATGAAGACTTTAAAGAAAATATCCTCTTCTATCTGCACCTGTGTATGGAAGCTGAAAGGAAGATTTTTGAGACCGAAGCACTAAGAGTGAAGAAGGTTCTATTGCCCTCCCATTTCTCAACTTTCAAGTACCATCTAACTATGACTTCAATTTTTTCACATGCCCTGGGAGCCTTGAGGCACACAGCACACATCCAGTAGAAAAGCACACTTGTATGTCTGTATGGACACAGGCAATATGTCCTGACAATCTGCTGCAATCTGTTGATAACAGCATAACTTCCCTTAAATGGTAGGCCCCCGGGGTCCTGGGAGAACAGTCAAGTACACATCTCAAAAATTAAGTGAGAGAAGCTACAGTATGTTCTGATTATTTACTTCAGAAAATAAAGAGAATAGAGTCTACTGAAGGTCAGCCTCTTCTGAGGTCTCCTTAACTTGACAAGCACCTCCCAAGCAGGAGGCAGCAGGCCTTGCTTTCCCAAGACTCCAGCAGGAGCCATGACTGCTAAGGAGGTGGGTGACTAACACCAGAATTAGGCACTTCCCAACAGTGCTGCTCACGGACACTGCCACACATTCAGAGCCCTGCTGTGCTGAAAAGCAACCTGTTACTCACCACATTGGTAGTGTTGGGTGATGCTCCATGATGCATTAGCTGTGATACAATATTTACATGTCCCATGAAGGCAGCAACGTGGATTGGAGTTAGGCCCGACTGAAAGGAAAACCAACATCAAACATATATTACCACACTTCTTTACAAAATTGCTATGAGGAAAAGCAAATTATTTCAAAATAGGTAAGCCTAAGCGCTTGCTCTTCTAAAAAAACTATACACATCTTTAAAGAACACAGATTTCAAAACACAGATGAGCATGACTCATGAGCGAGCAAAAATTGTGCAGGAATTCAGTACAAAGATAAGGCTTTCTACAAAATACAGCTAATGCAAAAAAGATGATGCATCCCTTGTCCCCATTAAATCCAGTTGAAATCTTAGTCAAAAAAAAAAGCCTACTGTTCTCTGTGATATTGTTTTGTTTTTTAATTTTCTGTACTTAAAGCGGTTAAAAGTGAACAGAGAAATTTTTTATTCCCACAGGAACTGATTAATATGGAGGACAGACGGCCTTTTTTGTAAAGGTTCTCTTTGTGCCTCTCACTCCTCTACAAACATGACTTCAAGCTACAGTGCAAGCTGCATCCACAAACTTTTATAAACTAGTCTAGAGTTTTGTGAGCTGCAGAAAGGCCCAGTTCTTTCTCAAGGAAACCAGGAAGGGAACTGTGTGACTTGCTACTGGATAATAAGAATACAAGCCATAAATCAAATGAAACTCCATTATGGGGAGATGAGCTGCTCCCTTATTTGTATATTTGTACCTTATTTAATCAATAGGATTGTTTATCTTTTTCTAACCCACCTTCTTCCATGATGGCCCCACATTCATATATGTGACCTTTGCTCCTAATTCAGTAGAACATACATATGTATAAAAAAGCCAAATTTTCTCATAGGTTCCTATTAATTTCTAAATTGTGCCAATAACTGCACACCAATCATCTTGTGCTGACTGAAATAGTAGTGTATTGATTGCTGTCTAACTGATTTAGATGACCTGCAATGGTGGCCAAATAACATATCAGTGTGGAAAGTCAAACCAAAGTCTGTGAATTAAACCACCTTTGGAATTAAATCTCAAATGAAGCAGTCTTCACCCTAATCTCCTTTGCAGGGGGAATGTCATCTGCACATTTAATTACAGACAGAAATAGATAGAAATGATCATCCTTAGAATTTTTCCAGTTATGTGTCACTTGTTATTCCCACTGTTGTCCCGAAGTGATACATTTCTTTGGGTGTTCTGATCCATTAGGACAACTATCATCCAGTTTCATGATCTTTTATTATCTAACTGAAAATTAATTGCTGACTTGAGTGGCACATGATCTTCAGAAATACTCAAATATTAATCAATACAGATGCAATGAATTTTTTAGGAAAAAAACAGACAAAAGTGAAAAGACCACTTCTCACCTCAGTCACAGCTTGAATTGATGCACCATGCTTCAGAAGAAGTTCCATCACTTTTATCCTGTTCTTCTTGCATGCAATGTGCAGAGGTGTGAAACCATTCTGCAAATGAGAAAGAACACATTTTTTTTGATACTTTGTACATATTATAAGGCAAAACTGGGTATGGAAGTCACACAAAGCATTCCTCCTTGATAACAAAACTCCTCCCAGATTTGTTTTGGCTTCACTAAACTGTTTGTGTAAAAGAGAGAAAAATCTACAGAAGAAAGAAAAAGACCTATCTTATACAGCCACTTTTTATTATGACATATATTGCCCATTCTGATTAAACAAAAAATTCAATTATCATACATAAAACTTCTAAAATTTTCATTTTTGCTTAAGCTTATTCACTTCTTTTTTGTGCTCCCTCTTTTCATCCCTTTTTGAGACTTGTCAGAACTGCTGATGAAAAAGAACACTAAGTTTACAAGCTTTGGCATTTAGATCCTTTTCTAAACTACCTCACTATTATTTCTTCTTTCATTCATTATATGCCACTTTACTACACTTTACTACAGTTACAATTTTTTTTTGTCTCTTCCATTAAAAGAACTGCATTCATAGCAATGGGAACATTTTAAATAGCCATCTTATTTGGCACAAAATGATATAGCAGAACAAGTAGAACAGGAAAATAAGCTGTGCAGAGCATCCAAGACCAACATCAACATCAGTGCACCGAATGCTGATGCCATTCTGTATACTCATCGGGAAAGCCTACAAAAAAACAATTCTGAAAACAGTTCAGATCTGATAAAAAATAGCTCTGTTACCTGCCGTGCAGTAAAGACTATCACATGCCTTTGTAACATGAGGTCAGTGCAATTGTCTGTTTCAGTTAAGCGTGAGCAGCTCTCAAATCTGCTCCTTAGTAGTGGATAACATCCAGGGTAAGCTCAGATGTTGTTTCAGGGAAGGGTAAGGCCTGAATTTCACATACTGCACTATACAGCACCCTTCTAGTTAATCATCCTGAGTGGAGACGAGGACAGAATAGAAGGAAATCGAAACCTGTGGCTAGGTTACAAGATTAATCAGAGGCTGCTGCCAGCAACTCTGAAAAATTGAAACTGATGATGCTTTGATTATTACATAATGCTAAAATAAATATTACAGCACCACAGTCTTCCCCACTTGCCTGTTATATAGAGCAAAACTTGTATATCATAATAGGTTGACCAAATACATCAAGGACAGATTCATCTGACACAGTAAACAGAGAAGCTGATACGAGCAAATCTTTGGAGCCTGTGCCATTCTCAAGATAGAGTCAATCCCACCAGCTTTTGAGGATTTCAGGAGCTCATATAATATTACAGGGATTAATTTCAGAAGTAAAAATTTTTGGAACAGTTTTTGAAGACCCGTTAAAAAAACAAAAAAACATTTGAAAGACAGTAGACTGCAAGTATATATTTTTTATAAAATAAGGAATTCAGTTTGCATGCAGTTTAATTATACAACCAGGTTTTAGTGCTGAAGTAGTTTTGAAGTAAAAATGCTTATGGCTCCATTGGTATAATTACAAAATACCACAAATATTACTTAGGCAACTCATTCTTCTTACCATTTCACATCTTTGAGAAAAAATAAAAATTCCCCTAATTTTAAAGGTTGAAAGTGCTTATTTTCTTTATGAACATACAGAAAATGAGAATTCTCTCTGTATTAAAAACTACAGCAGTTACATCTACAGCTGCTTAATCTATTCAGAATTGCAACAAGCTACCAGAAGGCAAAAGTGCTCCAGTTACACTAAAAATAGATAAATGACTGTTGACCATCCATAAACAAAAGTCTGCTCTGATTGCATGAAACACATTACTAATACTTTGAACTTCAAGCATCCTCTCTTGTGCTGTAGCAATACAACACAGCCTTGCTGTCAACCATCAGCAGGCAGAAAATAACTCTCAAATAAATCTCACAGCAACTTTGGAAGAATGTTTAGCTGTGAATAGTAACCCGCTGTGTACTCACCAGTGCTTTGGCATTAGGATTAGCTTTCTTGTCCAAGAGAACCTTGGCAACTTTGTAGTGGCCACAGTGGGCGGCAACATGCAGCGCGGTCAAATAGTCATTAGTGACATCATCCACAGGCACGTTGTGCTGAATCAGGAGCTGAACACAGTTTAGATGATCTCCTTGTGTCGCCATGTGCAATGGAGACAAACCATTCTGCAAACACAAAGACCCAGTACTGATGGGTTACAGGATGCTCAGAGAATCAAAACTCTAATCTTGTCCTTACAGAGTGTGTTGTATGAAGGATTTCACATGCCCACACAACACCCAAAATCAACTGGGCATTTTGAATGTAATAATGAAGCTTCTTAGTCTGATAAAATCCATGTGGAATTTGGAGCGTGACTGGTAAGAGTATTTAGACAGCTCCACTTTAAAAGTAGTTATAACAGCAATGCTATGAAAGTTTAGCTTATTTCAGCTAATGTAGTTAGGTAAGTTGCTAGAGTTAACTAAGTTATGTGAAGAATAGTGCTTAGTGACTTTTAATACCCTAATCAGCACAAAATCTGCATTAAACTCTTTGCTGTAACATAGCCTGTAAATGCCAGGCAAGAGCAGAGCATCAGTTACTGACCACTACAACCTTCCCTCATCTGTCCCCTAGCGTATCCCTGAATTTGGTTGTACACATACCTTACACATCTGTGGAGACCATTCTTCATTTTTTACAACAGCATGTGCAAAAAAAAAAATAAAATAATCTGAATGTGACCACCACGTTGTGACTTACCAGAAGTTGCTAAAGCTCTATTTAATCAGGGAAACACCTGAAAGATTCATATTTGGGAACTAAATCTCCATCGAGACTTGCTGCTTGCACTGTTTATAACAGCTGATCAACAAGCTGATGCCTATTCTACTTTTCCAGAGTAAAAGACATTAAACAAGAGAAATAATTCTCAGAATTCCCATTTGTATACTTTTTTACTCAGTCCTTCCGATGCCAAAATTAGACTCGAGTCCATGTAACACTATATAATCTATAAGTGACTGACAGTACACTGTTTGCTACCATGTAGAAAATAAAACTCTCGCTCTCAGATGCAGTGCCCTCATGTGACCACGGTTAGCAAAGGCAAAGCTGCAGTGTAAAACTGCGGAGATCTCAGGCTTTCTGAAACAAGAGCTCTTTCCTCTCCCCTCCCCAGCAATATCGTAACAGTAGTAACAAACTTTCAAAATAAAGGTGGTAATACACAGTGAAATATTTATTTGAAGTGGTATGGGAGAAGGTTAGTGAAAACGAACAGGCTAATGCTGTCCTAATTTGAAAGCAGTTTTGTTCAGTGCTGAAAAGCAGAGATTCTTGGGCACAGTTCTATCTTTTGAATAAAATTATCTCATGGGCTGATTTATGTTGGCTAGGACAAACCTCTTTCCTATTCCCAAAGGTTACTACAGCAATTACATACATGAAAGCTAGATACTAGCATTGCAAATTAAATGTAATTAAATAAGATTGGAAAAATAAAAATCACATTAATTTCGCACAGTCACCAAGCCCTCCTTGGTGAGGGCTTTTTAAGCGTTAGCAAAAAATCATGGAAGTTTATATGGTGTTCTGTTTTACTGCTAAAAGAAAACACTCTCCAGGTGAAAAGTGTTATTCATTCAAGAGCCAGTAAACTTCACATATTAATGGACTAAGAAACTGAGTAGATGGCATGGAACTCTCTCATAGGAAACACTTGTAAGGAGAAGGCTGAAAGTGATGAAAAAGGGAAATAGCAGAGCTGCTGTACTTCCATTTAGGAAAAATCAACAAGATGCTTGATTAAAAATAAATCTGTTGTGGATGAGAAAATAATTAGACTTATGCAAAAGAGCAAGAGACAGGATTGGATGTTAAAGGCATCCAGGGTTAAAGGACTGTTGTCTTCCATTATGACATAAAATATATTTGCTCATAATTCTGTTGCAGTTCAAAATTTGAATGTCTTTGCCTTTCCATTTATAAAACAATAACATTAAGTATAACACCTTTATCCTGCATCATATCTGTGCTGTGAGATAATGCTTGTAAAAAGTGATTTCGTATTCTGAGATGGAGCCACTATTTAATAGTTACTTGTTGCTTTTACGCAGATGACAAGAAAATATTTAAAGATGAAGTTTAAAAGGAATGAAAGAGATCAATGACCAAATGATAGCTTAAAAAAGAAATAAAGAAAAAAAAAATCAGAACAGGACTAGAGAGATCAAATAGAGTGTCAAATGCCTGAGTGGGCAAAGAAACTATCTGTGATACACAGCATAATTTGTAGCTGTGCTGAAGTACTTTAATCAGGGAAAGCTATTGACTCTGAAATAAAGACAAGGAGAAAAAAAAAAAGCTAAACAAGCCTATAAAAAAAAATGAAGATAGAAGCTGACACACAGATATGGTATATATCACACAGCAAATCAGGGCATACTCAGGGCTACAATTCAGGTTCCTTTCGCACTTGGAAAACTCAGGATAAACTAGTAGGTCACTACCTGCCCAGAAAATAAATCTAAGGTTATTCCAGTGTGTAAAAGGACCTTTGCTATCCTAAATAATCTATTAACAGGAAAAAGTGATCAAACTGCTAGTTTGATCTAGTCTAGTTATTCCCCTTAAATAATTTCATTTGATAGGAAAAAACTTTGAGATGCTCCAAATCTTTCAAAGATGCATTCTATTTGAAGAGAATGGAATTATGAGTTTTACAAGATGACTGCACCATAGTTTAGTGCCAAATGAATGGCTTCATTAATGTCATTCAGAGGTAGAAACTTCTGAGATTATTTTCTGAAAACAGCAGAATTTACACATCAGAGAATAGTTCAGGAAGCTCTGCACTTTCTTCTGCTCATTTTTAATACTTAACTTAGCTTTCCCTTCTCCGGTGAGAAGCTCTCATTTTACTGCAGGTGTCCAAATAAGCCTCTGCAGTTCTATGTCCAAAGTGCATCTTCCAGCATTATGTTATTTCAAAACACACCAACCTATGTTCTCACCTGTCTGATTTCAGCTAATGAACTTTGGGCCACACAGTGTGAACCTCCTCAGAGGAAGAACAAATTCAAAGCCCACAGGCCCCAAATGGCAGCTTAAGCTTCAGGATAACACCTGGCATGCAAAATCCGTGTGGCAAAGAAACATAGTTCCATAAGAGAAGGTTTCATTTAAGACAGTGAAAACCGAGAAAATGGGCTTTATGCTTCCTCTTCAATTAACTGAGCTACCAGAGAGCGTGGAAAATTCTTACTGCCTGGAATACAAGCTCTAGCCTCAGTGTGGCAGAAACAAGGGGATATGCCCTGGAAAGCAACTTGCTGCCGCCTTCTGCTTGAGGAGCTTCTAAGTCTGGGTTCCTGGAGTCCATGGAAACTCAGCATGCAAAGGACGGGTGGATCCTGTCTGTCAGATTAACCATGACAGCACTTGCCAGTGACTCACTGAGCAGAAGCAAGCTGGTGTCACAGCCTCCCCAAACAGAAAACTAAATATAGTCCAGAGAAGGGAAAAAAACAAAAAAAGAAGAGGGAAAAGCAGAATATAGAAGGGCACTGAGACAGAATAGGGCAGGATGACAGAAGAGAGGAGAAATAACAGAAGGAAACATGACATGTTGCTTACAGACTTGAGAGGCAAAAGGTGGAGGAACGTATCTTGGGAAAGAACATAAAAAAACAATTCAGCTGTCAGTCTTTGGATGGGAAAGTCACGGAATGCGTTGTGCCACAAACAAGACTATTGCACTGAGATTTAAAACCAGCAATAGCTGCAGCACAGATCACCAGAAGAAGAGTTCTTGCAACCATGGGTCTAAAGCAATCTGCACACATTCTAGTGCAGCTGAGGTGAAATTCCCATGAAGAACTTTGTGTGACAAACTGCAGAGAGAAAGAAAGTGAAAAAACTGGTAATCACTCCAGTTCCTAATGAAAGATGAGCTGTTATCTGCAAAGAGATGTTACTCTATTTATATCTCTTATCTCTTTTCTAACCTGAGGGTAATTTAGTGCAAGCTGAAAATATACTGTAATCACCATGTATTTATTCCAGGATACAGACATTTTCTAGCTACTGTTATTCTAAGTGTTGGGGTTACCATACATGCCTTTTCGGTCGGCAAAAAAACCTTTTCTTGTGCATCTTGATTTAACATATTTTAGATATGCAGACGTGTGCTACATATGGCATCCACTTTGGAGAGCTCCCACACAGGTACTTTAAATAGCTATGAAATAGGAAAGTTATTATCAAGCTCTTAAATACAGTATCATGCAGAATCACATTTTCAAAGAAGTACAAGGACTATCCCAGCAGAAAATAGAACAGTATCAGTTACCTTTGTTTTGGAAAGAATAGGAGCACCACGATCCAGCAGCATTTCTACAACTTGCTCATGGCCGCTTCTTGCTCCACAGTGGAGGGGGGTCAACCCATCCTGGAGGACACAAGCATTATAATCTATTACATTCAGACACAGTAAAGTTGGTGGGTTTTTTTTCCACTTTTATTTAAAAAAAAAAATCTGCAGTGTCTAAGGAAACTATTTTCTGTCAGGTGCACCTGAAGAGTCGAATCCATTTATTTAAATGTATGGAGTACATTTTGGCTCCATTTTCTAAATATGTAAATGGTTGCATCAAATTGGTGCAATGGGCTCTTCTACTTTACATGCATTAAGAAAGATTGTACATCAGGTACTTCATGATTGCGTGTCTTTAAGAAAACTGGGTCAGTCAGTATGCATCAAAGCGAATGGATATTACTTATATTAAAAAAAAAAACCCTTTCTTATTGAGTTTGATTTTATTACATTGATTTTGACAGGTGTACAGCAGATGAGAAAACCATCTTAACCCCAGGTGGTAAAAGTATGCTGGATTAACTCCTGTTTCTTGTAGCGTAAACCATAACTGTGTGACTTCCAGCTGAACGTCTGATCCAGGGTCATGGTCTACTCTCAGTACCTCTTTCAAAATAGTTTTCTTAATAATAGTTTTTCTCCATGCTAGAAACATGTTCCTCAATTAAGACAGAGACAGTTTTTTAACATTAGAGTTATTTCAAGTTAATTTGATTGTTCTTTGTCTTGTATCCTGTTTAAAATGCTTAAGTATGTTTTCCACAATGGGTGCTATGATGAAAGACAGCACACATGCCTCAAGTAACTGTGAGTAAAGTCACATGGAGTTTTTCAACACCATATGTCATAATGGTTATCGCAAATAGTAATGTCATGGCTGTGAGAAAAATTAGGAAGAAAAATGTATGCTTCTTGAATCAGTAAAAGCAAATCTTTCATTTGTTACAAGCAAACCAAATTTGCAGAAGATACTGTTATATAGCAACTACGTTGCATTCTCACCAAATATGTCAAAGGAGAAGCCCTTATAACTAACAAGGGAGCAAAGTAAGCATTTACTAATTTTTCATGCACAGATCATAAAGGGGCCTCTCTCCAGTGTCTTTCACCACTCTAAAAATACTTCATATTACCTACAGTATATTACAACATTTTTATATAAAGGATTATCTAATTTCTTATCACATATCCTAAGCTTGTCAATTTACACACACTCTGTACGGTAGAAAATACTCCTAAATTACTTCCTTCTATGTATTTTCCCCATATATATAAAATAATGTTACATTATTAGTTTAAGGCTAATGACATGTAGAAGGCAGCTGGAGGGATGGAAGTACTGACTGAGTGTTATGCTCTCCTGCTTCTACTTTTTGCCCTCTCCTAAGAAGCTTCTGAAATTCAGCAGCGGAAATTCTTCTCATTTAAACCTCATGTGGCTTTAACTGTGGCTTTCTATTACTTAAAGACATACAATTCTGATGCAGGTAAAGGAAAGATTTTTGGATAAGGCTTAACTTGAATGTGACTCAGGAGCTATTTATTCATGCAAGACGAACACTGTTCAGCTCAATTCTCAGATTATACCCAAGAACACAGAAAATAAGATGCATTTGCTATCTCTGTAAGCTGGAATAGAGCATCCTGAATTATGCCAGTGCTCCCTAGAGCACAGAGCCACAACAGTGTGGTTGTACTGAGCC
The DNA here is from genome assembly GCA_035772895.1 of Perdix hodgsoniae. NCBI lineage: Eukaryota > Metazoa > Chordata > Aves > Galliformes > Phasianidae > Perdix > Perdix hodgsoniae. The sequence continues at coordinate 2,629,852 of JAPSGF010000046.1, read as the reverse complement.
TACAGCTGCTTCCTGCAGCTGACAAGGCTCCAGCAGCACAGGAAGTGGCAGGCAGTCATGCCTGGCCAGTCACACAGCAGTCCCAACAGCAGATATAGCACACAGTATGACACAACATTGCAATGCAATGTAGGTTCTTGTTGGGACACCGTATCTGAAGCTATTCTTATGAGAATGTCAGGGCTTCCACGAGAAAAGGCAAATATGCTCAGCTGCAAAGGGTTTTTGGTACTTTGAAAATGAACCAACAATTCACCCAGAATAGTAAATTGCTACATGGCTCTAAGAAGAAGTAAAGAAATTCAGATTCGATCTGAAATGGGTCACAGAATGATGTACAACATACAACATTTACATATATATACATTCACATAAAATCTGAGATTAGAAGACACTGCTCTGAAATCAGCAAGACTACTGATTTTGTCAGGAGATTTTCTAGTTGCTTACTTCTGGTTGATATAGACTACACTAAGCAAAGCATAAAATGCACCACAGGAGTTAAGAAGCCATCTTTCCTTAACATGATAGTCTGCAATGGCTCTGAAAAACCATTACAAACGATTATGACAATAATCTGCAGATTAAAGACTCTGTAAGTATATACTGACATAACAAATCATATCATTTGTATTATCTATCCCTCCAGAGAGCCCAAGAGCATCTCCAACAAAAGCCAGGAGGACAATAGGGGGGATTCTGCTCAGATACAGGCTTCTTTCCCATAAGCATTGTACAAATTACTGTTGTCTCTAGGATTTATCATCCCTATTCCAGCATGGTGAGCTTCTTAGCAGGTGCTTCTGCCCAGCATGGCCTCTCCACACCCTAAATCACACAAACTCTTCTTTTCATCAGTGTTACTGCAAAGAGTCACCAGTGCAGCAGGGTAACAAACGAGCTTTGCTCTGCTTACACATGCAAAATACACTGCCAAGTCAGTGCTATTCTTCTCATTATTTTTAATCTTTAAGCATGAGGCTTTTCTGGAACAGCTTATGTATGATCTGATGCATCTTAAAAGAGTATATCCCACATGTTCTCATACAGATATGAGCACTAGCCTGTTGTTTAGCTGTAAAATCAGTAAAATAAAGATTACAGACTGTTAATCCAAGCTAAATTGTGCTCAGTTCCTGCTTCAGACAAATTCACTTTGGCATATGCAGTATTAGGCAGCCAAAGAAAATCAAGCTAATTTGATCAGCCTCTCTAATTACACTATTTTTAAAGTCCTTTCTGGAAGATAGAGGAAAAAAATAATTAGGGCAACATTCACTAAACATGTTACCTCAGGCATTAACAGGTCTTTGCTTGAAAGTTAGTTAAAGACCAGAGTTAAAAAAAGCTGCCAAGGGCAGACTAAAGCAGGGCACAGTTAGGGCTTTGCATGGCTGGATGTTGAGGAGTACACTAAAGAATAAAGTACAAAATCCCAAGTGCCAGCTGCTAGATATTACACTCAAACAAAAAAAGGACAGCTGAAAGAGAAGCAATTGATTAAAATAAACAAGACAAAGTGTGAACTGAAGAAAACGAAGATGGCTGAGTCACAAAATGAATGTAAAATCATTTTTTGAAATAACCTCATATGCTCATATATTATCTGAACTCTTAACTATAGTTCAAAGGTGCACAACATTTGTGCTGCTCATCAAATTCTATTCCTAATGAATACAGTGAAACCTCGAGGGCATGGATGTCTTTTACAATAATTTTAACCGGATAAGGATTTAGTCCTTCACGTTAACCTTTTGTGCAGTACCTCAGCACTGCAGTCTCCACGACCATCTGCCAGCAGAAAACACAAGTGCTCAGAGAAATGACTAAGGAAAAGAATTCATTACCCCAACTTAATTTAATGCTCAGAAAAGACTTTATGTGAATTTACCTATAAAGTGGGTATGTTTGTGAAAAATAAAAGCCAACACCACATGGAGAACATTTCCAGTACCAATTCCAGAGAATGGACTGTGGGCACATCACAAAATGACAGCTGAATAGCTAAATTTGTCCCATTTAAGAGAAACAAATCCCAGCTTTGTTGGCATTTGTTCAGCATCACAGGATGGTATCTTCTGCAAACTCCTGTAAAGGTCAGTTACAGATCTGATAAGGAGAAGCAAAGGGCTAGGAATTCCTGCCTCTGAGCAAGGGAAACAAGCTGTTTTCAAGTACTGTTGTCCTTTCATATGGGTACAGTAATGTAGTTCACCTTTAAGGAGGCCTTTTGTGCTCCATAATCAACATTTGCATTTAATAGTACCCAAGAAAAAAATGATTTTAATCAAAGCAAAAAAGCCAAAGAGGCTACAGAACTCTGCTTCACTTACAGAAGAAGTCACACCTACATTTATAAAGCTTTATAAACTTGTATAAACTTATAAAAGAGAAGCCTCACTTATTTTTTTATGTGCAAATCCCATTCCTGTGTAAAGTTGCATGCTCTTTCAGCACCTGCCCCAGCCTCTCGCAGAGCAGTTTGAGGCTGGGCTCAGACTGAGCATCCCACTGATGGATATGATTTGACAGTTAGAAAACACAGCCTTGGCAGCTCGTTGCCTTTCAATATGCATAGTAGTGGTCATACTGCTATAAAGGGATATGACTGCAGCTTTTGTCATCTTGTATTTTTGTAAGACCATTCTCAGCCTGAGACATTAAAAAAAGGAGAGCACTTAAGAAAAACAAGTGAAATATCTGCAAAACTGACACACCTCAATTGTTCTGCCCTGGGAAAAAAAAACACTAGGTCAGGTAGGAATAGCAAGAGAACTTTAACAGGAACATGTAGTATAATGGCTCACAGCAATTAATCATAATTATTGAAGTCATGCAGTCTCTGCTGAAATAGAGTTCTTTTCTACTCTAGTATTGCATTACTCTTAGCCTTCTCTTCCTTCTCTTACTGACTTGTAAATCCTTTCTGATCTACTCCAATGACTCTCTTCCCTTTTCACATCTCCCTGGTAGAGCCCCTTGCTGCCCAGACCTGGGGGTGGTAAACCCTTGCCAGGATGTGTCAGTGCTGCTGGGAGCAGAGATTCCAATTCATCACTAACTAGCAGAAAATGATGCCTCTGGTGATGCCAGAGAAGTGCAACATACATATGGCACAAGCAGGAGAAGTTACACGAATCCCTTTTGATATATGGGAGAAGGAGTATTTGGAGAATTCTCTAGGTGAAACCAGAAAAGGAAAGGAACCAAAACAGAACAAAACAACAACAAAAACCTCCAAGCCACAAAATCTTCCAGAACTGTGCTCTTCCCTCACTGTGAAGCTCTGCCAGACTACAGAGCTGTTAATGCTTCCGTCCTCTTCCTAGATCCTGTTTCCATCACAGCCCGTATTTTTAGTTACATAATTTATCCTAATGTCTGACCCTCAGGTCTGTGACACAGAAAATGTAACAGATCATGTTTTTGTAACTACGGGAAAAGAACAAGTCAGATTTCAACTTTTTTTTCCCCAACTTTCTGGCTGCAATGAGCCAAATAAATGCTTGTAGAGAGGAAACAAAGAATACCTTCCCATGTTCTCAAATGCACATCTGTCACATCATCAAAATAGTCTCCACCTACACAGGATATGCACAGTTCTCTAAGCCCAGCAGCCCCCAGCATGGCAGGTAAGAGACTGGTATTTCAATACAAAAGAAAAAAAAATCATACAATCATGGAATGGCTGACGTTAAGTGTTTGAAACATGCCTCAAGTCTGACTGCTTTTTTAAACAATGGAGGATAAGAGAGAGGAAGAGAGGAGGAGGTTACTCAGAAACAATGGTCATGTCCCCACACACAGAGCAAACCCAGGAGCCAATAATACCCTGAGGGAGAAAAGTGCTTCTAAGAAACTATCACAGCAGAAAAAACAAGGGTGAGACAGAGAGCCTGCAGCACAGAAAAAAGTCAAATTCTGATCAAGTGCTAGCTATGCTGTCATTTTGATATACAAAGGTAGAAAGCAAAGGGAAGTAACAAGAAAAGAAAATAACAGTTGTTATAGATGTGGGGTACCACATCCTGACAAGACAATGCATCTGTATGGCAGTCTGTTAAGACTCAATTCCATACAAGCTAGTTCACCCTGTGTGTAGGACCAAAGATTTTATGCAGGCTGTTCCTTAAATCCTCTTGAGATAGCTTCTAACGTCAAGAGCAAGAACCACCCACTGTGTACAAGTTATCCCTTCCATACCCTCCAATTATTAAAAACAGATGCATCTTACAAAGAAATCATGAATTGCTTCTAAAGGTAAAGGAGAAAAACAACTGGGGGAAAAAAAAGTGTGAATAGAGTGAAGAGAAAAGGAGCTGACCCAGTTTCTGAATTTGTCACAAAAATAAAAAATAAGAACGTGTCTCAACAAAGACTGCGGGAAATCTCAGAGGTTGCTGAAAGCCTAGAAAACCAAATGGAAATCTGTGCATATGGCACTAAGTGCCAAAAAAAGATATTCTTAAGTTTGTATTTTTGATTTGTTCAAGATTTATTTTGTCGGGGGGTGAAAATTATACAGAAAAACTTAAAATGAAAGACCATAAAGACTGCCCCACATGTACAGGAGCATGTTGCAAGACTGCTCTGACAGCCTGCAGCACTAGTTCTAAGGTTTATTTCACAACTTCTGAACATTTCTTTTGACCACTGTGTAAGTAAACAAAACAGTCCTAAACTGGTTTGATTGGGATTTAACAACAACAATTAGATATAACCGTCTGCATTGACCTTCTAGGACACTCAGCAACTCAAGCCAGGCACCATCTGGATGGAAACCATCACTACACCTGGCACATTTACTCACAAATCCAAGCCAGCAGTTAAGCACCAAGTCATGCAGAAGCTGAACTGTCACACAGCTCTGCAAGAGGTGGTGAGATTCACCACCTGTGCTACACTCTGTAACACTGCCCTGTGGATGAAGAAAGGCAAACACACTGCAGTTGAAAGTTATTCTTTCAATATTCAAGTTCTGAAAGATCTGAATTCTCAGGTTTTAGTATTTTCCCGTGTAGCCATTTCTACCCCAGCTTACTCAAAACATCATTTAACTTAGTTCTCTGAGGACACAGAAAATACTTTGTTCTGCACTTTGCCATTCAGGTGTTTCACATCATTTTAAGAGACGTAAATTGTTAGCACCCTACTGCAATCATATTATAAGGAAGAAATACAGTACAGTTATGGTAGCCTGCCAGGAAGACGAATGATTTAGGTTATACAGCAGCTTTCAGTTCAGAAGCAAGAACTCCATACAGTCACTTGCAGTGTTCGCACTGAAGCTTACCCTTGTTTTGGCATCAATTTTAGCTCCTCGATCAAGTAGGAGTTTGACCATATTTGCATTTCCTCTCTTCGATGCAACATGTAATGGTGTGATATCATTCTGTGGAAGAAGAAAACAAAATGTGAAAGTAAATCTACATGTCTTTGAGGAACTCTACAATCAGTTTGCTCACAGAATGAATTATGCCAGCTTTGCTGAGGGATAACGTGACTTTATTTATCTGGCAGTATGAAAGGAAGTGAAAGCTGAGTTTCCCCACACGTGAAATAATGGCCTAACATCGCCTTTCAAATTATTAAGAGAAATGTTTAAGTTGTGATTGGGATTATAACAAGACATCATGATTTTGCCTCATTTTTCAGGTTTTGTACAAGACCTAAATATCATCACTTTTACGTTTTAAATCCTAGCAATTTTCTCCATCTACACTTGTTTCTGAACATATAACAAAAGGAATTAATACATTAACACTTCATTTGTCCATTAGGAGCTATGAAGATTTAAAAAAGCCAGCACTGCACTTGGAGCTCTCATTCATAAACAAGATGCCCACGTCACTTATTTCTAATCGGCAAACTTTAAAAGCCTTTTAAGCAGCTTCATATCACAGTTCAATCACTCATTTCATCTCCCTCGCCAAATACTTTCCCTTCCAGTAGGCTCATGTGTGCTTCCCCAGTGATGCCCCACAAGACGGCAGAGTGTAGCTGAGCTGCACATTGAGGGCAGTTACGTAACTGATGCGTGCATGCACAAACATGCTTTTTAACAAGATGTAGCTAGGACATTTCTTCATGCTCTGATGAATCCTTTATCTGTTGGTGTACGAAGGATGCATCCTGAATATATTTGATCATATGGAGCTAAGTGGAGATAAAAGAACTTAAATAGAGCATGCAGCTACAGTATGGAGACAAACAATTTTAAAGAGCACTTTTCTGTGCGTTCAGGGGCAGCCCAAACGGCTGGCTGTGTAAAGCTGGCTTGCCCCTGACTGAACAGAAAGCAGTGAATTTTAGCAAGCATGTGTCCTCTGGCTGACTGAATTGGAAAGGCACCCATTACCTTGACTGGCTGGAGAGCTGTACAAATGTCTTACCTGGCCGACAGAGCATTAAACAACACTTTCTCAAAACTGCAGGTGAGTGGAATGAGAGAAAGCCAGTACCAGAAAAAATCTCACAGATGTGACAAGTTGACTCACAGCTTAATAATGATGCTGAGTACCTAATCCAATATGCTCTATTTTTATTTACTTGCAATTTCCCTATGAAGCTAACCCACAGCTACTAGACAGTATGAATTAATATAACCGCAGAGGTAAAGCACACTTTAGCCAGAGGAAATGACAGAGCTTCTTTCTCCAGTACGGATCATTAGAGCATCACAGCTACTGTGCCAGAGTAGTTTCCAATTTCTTTAAAAAGTGAAATAAAACGTAGAGACAATTAACGCATTAAATAAAAAGTATACTATGCCTAACCTTCTCAGGGATGTAAATCCGAGACTGCATAACATGCAATTTGTGAGCCGGTTTCGAAAAAATAAGTGATTCTATCTGACTGGGAGTTACATTCAGATATAATATGGGGTCAACATATTAGCGTATCAGCCACAAAGAGGGCAGAAAAAAAAAAAGAAGACAATTATGTTGAGATACTTTATACTTTTCCCCTCTTCCCAGGAGGAAAGATGTTACCAAGGTCAGAGGGAGAAGATGACAAATTGTACTTTCTCAATAAAAAACAGTACAGGAAACAACTCTCAGATCTTCAAGTAAGGGGGTACTGCAGGTAATTTAGAGTGAGGATCAGTTTTTTCTACTTGCTGGGGTTGATGGACAAAAAGACTAACTCAGTCTAATAGACTTCAGTGCCCTGTTAACATAGTAAAATAATTTCTACAAATAACTTGCTATATTAATAGAGAGTAGAAGAAATGCCTTTTGTAAGCATCAAAGAAATAGAAGAGGAAGATGAAAGCATTACAAAAGGCAGGAGTAACACATATTAAACATGTGGTTCTCATTTGACACTAAACTAAATCAAATTACTGTGGCACGGGGGAAAACAACCACACAAGAACATGCTCTTTGGTTCTAATTCTTCACCAGCCCAATCTTCTAAATTGTCTATTGCCTTAAATGAAAGACAGTCGATTCTAGATTGAATGTATGAGCACTGGCAGAAAAGCACCTCAACTCCAAAAGAGAGGACTTACACTCAGAAGTTGAGGGTTAGGTTACACTGTTGGTTTGCAGAGGGGAAAGTAATACTTATATTCATAGTCAAAAAGGAGTCCTGTTTGTTTCCTTCACATTTCAGGTTAGTACAAATACTATCATGACCTCCAGAGTTAGTCTCAGCTTCTGGCAGGGGTGAAGCACCCTGGCTGGGAACATGGTGAAATTCTCCAGCACCTAATTAGCACCAAGCTCACTTGTACAAGCTGGAGCCAGCAAGCCTTCTTCCCTCCATTTGATAGACTGTCTTTACAAAAAGCATATACATTAAATATCTCTAAAACCTTGAAATCCTGAGTTCTATTCAGTTTAGAAAAGACTGTGTGTTCATACAAAAAAAAAAAACCACAGCTACTGGGAAATAATTTGAACAGGAATCAAGGAAACGGAACACCGTACAACCAGTGAAATACCTGTCCTTATGAACAAACTCAGTTTCTTCTTGCTGGAAAAAGAGAGCTGCAGAAGCAGCATTTACTCACTCTCTAGGGTTTTTTTTTTTCCACACTCTATTAACCTACTCAAAGCAGTTCATGAAAGGAATTAAGAGATAAAGGAGAAGAAGCTTATTTGGTCCTGCTCAGCCTTATCAGCTGTGAAAAATACTATGGGAAAATCGATGTTAAAAAAAAAGAAAAAGGCAGTTTTCCATTCAGAATTTAACTTTGGCATTTTGCTAATTTGAGCTTTCACAGGTAGCAAACAATATGAAGTAATAACTTGGGTTGCCAGGAGTCCTCAGGTCTGCACAGATGAAGGGAAACATTATGTGAATGTCTGTACAACTGCCCACTGAAGTTTAGGGCAAGCGACTTGTCTTTGGTCAATACTGGGCTGAGCTGAGGTTTAAGGAATCACAGCTAGATGCACCACATATTGCCCCATCCCATCTCAGCACACATCTATGACAATTAAGAACATCAACTGACATGAGAACAAACCTCAGACATCAACATCATTAATGTTTCTGATGATAGAAAAAGGAAAGCAAGCAATTCAAACCCCAGTTGTTTGTTCTTGTCACAAGAAAATGGAGATAAAACAAAAAGGCTTCATAATATGCACGGCTTGGGTATAGGTTATTAACACTAAAACTGTGGTATCAGCAAACAATATAGTCACCAAATGTAAGGTTCTGAATTCTTCAGTAAATCAACAGCATCTGCTGCCTTTTCAGTCTATTTTTATCTGTTTGATCTTCTATAAATTTCTCCCTTTGTTCTCAAGAAAGAATAGTAAATCAGGAAACTTTTGAAGATGTTTTCCTGCAGTAAAAAAGATGAAATCCCTTCAAGAAGTTGCCATAAAAAGATGCAGTTCAGATCTAGAAGTCTATCAGAGCACTCCTTTCCTTGCTCTCACTGCTGAAATATCAAACATTAGATAACATCTCATGAAAATCCCTTACCAGTGAGATCCCCTGCCATCCAATTTGAGAGTTAAAAAAAAAATCTGCAAGGAATATAAAATATAACTTACGAGAATAACAACCTAAAACTATGCAGTAAAAGCTCATAGCATTATTATGTAGCACATAGCCTTTCCTCTCCCCTTTGCAGATGTCATGGAGTGCACAACTCAAAGTATTGTGAAAGCATATACAGATTGATGTGTGATGGATTACATGCAGGCATTCTCTTTCTATACCTCACAACACCGTGCACAGCTATTTTCCCTTTACCTCCGTGCACCGCTTGCTGCTATGCTCTCACACAAGGCCCTGTGCCTTCCTTTGGAGGTATAAATAGGATGGGTGAAAAGAGATCTGTTTTTCTTTTGGCAGCTTCTGCTTGTTGCTGATGAGAGGAGACACTAAGCTCTTTCAGCTGCATCTATCTACAGTTTCATAAGTTAAAAAAATTCAAGCTATCCTATGCTGAGCAAAAAGCCATCTCCATTTCCCGTCTGAAATGAGACCACCAAGTTCCCACTGACACATGCCACCATCCATCACAGCTCACCACAGCAGTTCATGTTATCCCTGCTACAAATTGGCAACAGAAATATCTAGGAATTTAGAAAAAAAATGCAATAAACTAAAAATGGGTAGAGGTACGATATGCTGCGGGATTGCATTTTTCTTCCATCAGACTGGCTGATCTTACAAGCATAAGGATACTAATAATAAACAAGAAAAGTAAATATTTGCTCCTGTAGTACCATATTAGGCTTTGAAGAGTATCTTCAAAAGCAAAGAAGCAAAACGTGAGTGCTTCCTATTCATGTCCTACATTGTTTCAAATGCAGACTGAGTGGGCTAAGTAACAGGGGTGCATTGCAGAAGTAGAAATAAATCCCTCTGAGGAACTGATGCTATACCAGTGATACAAACAAGTGATGTTTTGTGCACCTCCAGCAAAGACAGAAGTGGAACCGGTCCTCTGCAAACTTACAAGGGCTGACAGTCCAAGCAGCAGGTTGGTCGCTTGGCTGAAGGACAAGCTGTGATCCCATGCTGCAGCTATTGTCAGGGGCAGACCACAACATTTCTTCAATTATTTTTTAAAACACAGTTTCTTACCAAAATGTTCAGATGAATCTGGAATTTAATAAAAATTGTCCTTCTCTGTTCCCACTGAGACCTGACTCAGAATTGACCAAGAATGAATAAAACAGGCTGAAAGCAGACAGACTGCTCAGCGGTAAAGTCTAGAAAATCTCTCCATCTTTTGGGCTTCCCTTAAGAAAAAAGCATGACATTGGTTGCCATCTACTAGAATTGTGACCAATAACTGCACAAATATTATCCACATTACCACTTCATCGAGAAAATGGAAGATTGTGCTGACTGTTATAGGCAACCATGCAGCTACAACAAAGTGTTTTATACAAGAACAGACAGTATTTTCTCCTATCATTTTCTGCAGTTCAAAACTGGAGCTATAACTGAATTGAAGTCCTGCAGATAAAAGTTTTCTAGTTTAGCAGCTGTTACTGGGATCACTGAAGCTAACATGAGACTTCCAGAAATAAAAGACATTACAGGTGCAAACATGCAATCTTTGCAGAAAAACTAATTATTGTATAGCCATACATTTATTTTTTCTTCAGGCTTGAGATGCTTTAATGAGTCCTGAAAGAAAAGAAGGAAGAATATAGCAAGGAACCATTATGGCAAGCTACCACTAGGGAAATTAAAAAAAAATGTTCTTTTATGTTACTGTCACTTACATACTGCCTGCTTTTTTTGATGGACTAATGGTGTGCTGCCCCTCAGCCTCAGGGTCATCATTAATGCATGCTGGCCTCACACCACCCTCTCAAGATTACCAAATCCTTTCTCAACCTTCCAGTAAGCAAACGTTTTGCAGGCAAAGTCCACTGCCAGTGGAACAGAGATCTGCTCTAGAAAAGGAGTGCCCTGAATGTGGAAGGCTGTTTGTAAGGCTGGATGCAGTTGTATGGCACAATGACCACTTCTCATTTGCTATGGTAAAAAAAAGATTTGGGCAGAGGTCACCTTCATGTGCAGAAATCCCTTGTTATCTGAATCTTCTGGATTGCTGAAATATGGAGTAGGTGTGAGTCACAGAAGTTTCTTTCAGTCTGAAAAGCTGCAGAGAATGATTTTTTTTCTAACCATCGTGCTCCCTCAGAGATAGGTAAGAACTTCAGAGGCATTTCCTTACCTGGGCTAGATAGGTATTTCCACTGGAAGACAACCTGAATCAAAAGAATGATATCTAAAGACTCTGTGAATCCCTCAAATATGCTTTTTCACTAGTTTTTATTAAACAAACAAACAAAAAAACAACCCTGTTTATTCAAAGCACCTTTCTCACCTCCCTAATATGAACATGCAGACATGGCGAAACACCAATTTGTGCTAAGCATAAGGCAAACTGGCTACACAGCTCCATTGCCAGCCCTCCCTGCATGCTGCCCTTGAGGAAGCCCAAAGCCTGAATGGGAAAGAGCAGGCACTCTGTAGAGATGTGATTTATAGCAAAAGAGCTTTCTTGCACAGGATAATGTACCAGAGTTGCTAACAAAAATGTTTTCTCATTCCATTCAGTGGCTGTAACTCACATTTAGCATGTATCTGCATGCACCTTTCCTAGTCCTAGATACCAAAGAGCAAAGCACTCTACAACAAATTTGAAGGGGGCAGTAGAAAATGGAAACCTACTGTGACCTGTCTTTCATCTCCAGCACCTCTCACCTGCCCTCAGGCTGAAGGTGATCTGATTCCTGGTAAGAAAGAGTGAAGAAGCACCTGCAACAGCATTCAGCACCAGCATCAACAGCTGAGATGGGAGCACAGCAGTTTTCCCATGTATTTGCTCGCTGTACACCACAAGTTTCTAGAAGGAAAGCCTGGAACAGGAGAGTATTTGGCACTCCATATTAATCATTAGATTGGTAGTTCCAGAACATGGAAAGTACATACTAAAACTATCAGAAACACAGAGTAACACTGGGTACAGTTTTATTCAAAGTTAGAAGAGGCTGATGAACAATACTTGCTCATTAGAGAATGGTGTTAGGCATTTCTGTAATCTTTCAGAGCCCAACTCATGGCTGTACTGAAACATTAATCTTATAAGGAGACTGACTACAACCTTGGTTAACCCTCTCTTCTCTTTCTTCACTTCTTTAGCCTGAATGTGATTATTTCACAGCTTAGCAAGAGGGAAACACATTGATATGATGAAGAGAAGCACAGCCATACACATGGAAGTTTCTTATAGAGACCAAAACCTGTAACATGTTTACAGATTAATTCAAGCCCAAGGAGTCATGTGATTTAGAAAGAATACATTTCCTTCATTACAAAATGGCAAAGACCAATATAAAATTAGTGAAATGGCTTGGACTGAGGTTATGAGATTAAGGGAACTGCCTTCCCTAGAAATAGGTAGGAATCAGGAGCATCACAAAGGTGATTTACTGAAGTCATTTCCACCCATCCTGCAGGAAACTTTCCATGTTGTGCCACATTGCCTGCGTGTTCCTTCCCTATGCAATGCTGTAGCAAGGCCAGAGAACATACAGATTCAGAAAAGCAAATGCACTTCAGTGGAAGTCACTAAATCTCTTGCTGTGTTGGGAGAGTGCAAATCAAGAGGAGGCACCCTTCCAAACCCCCCAGCCTTTATGCCAGCAGGCACAGTAACACCTGTAAGAGCTCCTGGACCTATGCCTATTTTTCTTAGGAGCAACGAAAGAAGGGAACAATGGAGTTGAGCGTATGACAGCCGAGAGGCAGGCAGGTGTACACTGGCAGGGGTGAGGAGAGCAGCTGCAACTGCATATCACTGGGGATATCATTTATTTACAGTACAGCACTACTGCTCACCTCCTGTCCACACACCAGGAGCCATTATCAAGCTTACATCTTCCCCTGCCTTCATTGCTGGAACTGTTTTTCTTTTTTAATTTGGTTTGCCTTTGAGTCCCTCAGAAATCCACTGAAAACACTGCAGCATTGTCTCCAGTCTGCCTTTCTGTTTTTTGTATTATTTCACCAGCTCCTCTTTTCACCAGATTCACCACTGCCCTCAAAACTCAGAGCTCTGCCTTCATCCTGCTTGTCCCTCCACTCTACCTCCACCTATCCTCATGTTTAGTGCGAGCTGAACTCATACATTTGTCTGTGTTGCCTCATTCCATACAAACAACCCGTTACCATAATCCTCTGTTCTTGTTCAATTCTCCCCCAGAACTGACAGTTCTAAATATTTTAACATAAATTGAGAGATACAGAACTGTCAATTCATATTTATTCAGCCAGGACAAAGGAAAAAGTATTGGTTGTCAAAAGCACTTTCGACATCACCATCCTACAGTTTGGTCTTCCTACTTCTGAAGGCTACAGTGCATCCACGCAGTATGATTTTATTTGGGTTATATCTCTTCTCCACCTTTACTCTGTTGTTTGTCTTCTCAGATTCTCAACTCAAAGACCCTTCCCCAAGGCAAGACACACAGCCATTGTAAAGACTGTTTATAGAAATTAAACAAACCAAGAAACAATGAGGTGGCAGCAGGCAGCCAGTACCTGTGGGTCACTTTCAGCACCTGCTTTAGTGCCTCTGTTTTGTTGTCTGGGTAATCAAGGATCAAGCAAGGACTCTGTTACATGGTGCTAATATTGATGCTTTGTCCTCAACTCACATCTGTCTGCATTGGCCTACAAATCCACTGCTTTACCAGAATCTAATTCATATTTCTATTAAGCACCTTCATTTCCAGCCTTCTGATAGAACTACGTTCAACCTCATATTACTGTTATTTATGCAATTCTTTCTGTCAGGGCTACCTCATATAGATTTGTGATCACCACATAGTAGAGATGTGCTTTGCAAATGCCTTCACCCAGCTACTGTGAGCACAAACAAGCTGCTTAGCACTTAGTCACTGAGAGCACTGCTGTCTCAGGCTGATGTCACTGCATCCGCACATCCCAAGCTGTCTGAGTAGTCTGCCTCTCTGATGAGGAGGATCTTGAAGGGGAAGGAACAACACTCTTCTGACTTCATATCTGCTCTCCATCAGTGTCCTTAATCCAAATTGATGCTGCTAAAGTCAGATTTATTATTTCATACAAACAGGCACAAATGGATGACATTTAGCAACACCGGCAATAAATGCTGCTAATTGCTAATGTAGTTGCATGGCTAATCCTTAATCACTTTTCTGAGTGTAAGAGTTAACACAAGATCTGTTCATCTTCCTTGCTCCTGTGATTAGTGCCTATCAAATATTGAATACCAAAGTTTATGACAGTTTGAAATGACTTAATGCTCTAATTTGGTCAGATTAATGCTCTGGGAATAAGAAATCAATGTTATCAGTAAAGCCAAGCACTCATAGCTAGAAAATTCCCAGAAGCCCTTAACTGCCAAATCTACCCTTAACTCATGAATTTCACAGGGGTCTAGCCTTGAACCTTCTCTCTTTCACCAGTAACATAAAACCTATTTTAGTGCTGCACAAGCTGTGGAAAACAATTTGTGAGAAATACACAAGGAGTTCCAGTCCTTTGTTATTCACCTATCAGCTTTACTCAGTATCTGCTAGTACTCTTCTTGCCAGCATTAGTAGGTACTGCACTGTGTTTTATATTTCTTCTCTCTAGCTTTAGGGTTTTATCTTCATTAGCAGACTAGTGAACAATGGTCAGAACTTGTACTACTCACCTGCACACCTACTTACAGTTAAAAGAAAACATTTTGGATCAAAACATTTAAGGTGTGTTGCTCAGCATTTCCATCCATTCTCTACCCCCCATCAATTCTCCTTACTAACTGCAGAGAATCTCTACAAAAGAACTGTTCAGGTCTAACTCTGACAAGTGCCATATGTAAAATAGTAGCTTATTTAGTAAATAAACACAATGTTATTCTACTGTTTTCATTAATTTGCAATATTTATCAAAGACTTTGTTTAATGATCTTATTTTTTTCCTAATTTAAATGATTTTATAATCCTAAGTAAATACAACTAAGTATGGAAGCAGCAGAATTTTTACATGTACATATGGAAGGATTTGGGAGTGTCAGTTGATGAAGGATTCAAAATGAGCCAGCTATGTGCACTTGCAGCTCAAAAAGCCAACCGTATCCTGGATTTCATCAAGAGAAGAGTGACGAACAGGTTGAAGGAGGTGATTCTGCCCTTCTGCTTTGCTCTTGTGAGACCACACCTGGAGTACTGTGTCCATTTCTGGAGGCCCCAACACAAGAAGGATATGGAACTCCCGGAGCAAGTCCAGAAAAGGGCCACGAAGATGATCAGAGGGCTGGAGCACCTCCTGTATGAGGACAGGCTGAGAGCCATGGCTCTTCAGCCTAGAGAAGAGCTCTGAGGAGACATTATAGCAGCTTTTCAGTACCCGAGTGGGGGGGCCTACAGGAAAGCTGGGGAGGGACTTTTTTGAGGGAAGACAGTGACAGGACAAAGGGAAGTGTTTTTAAACTGAAGAAAAGCAGATTTAGACTAGATATTCAGAAGAAATTCTTTACCATGAGGGTGGTGAAACACTAGAACAGATTGCCCAGCTAGTTGTGGATGCTCTCTCTCTGGAAGTGTTCAAGGCCAGGATGGATTAGGCTGTGAGCAACCTGGTCTACAGGGAGGAGTCTCTGCTGATAGTAAGGGGGTCGGAACTAGACAATCTTAAAGGTCCCTTCCAACCCAAACCATTCTATGATTCTATGGTATACCTAAAATAAAAGAAAAAAACTACATTTTGTTTTTGCTATGTGACAAAATACTTCAAACAGTAGTATCACACTGTGCGCATTGCAAAAACAATACGCACAACACATACTCAAAACCTTTGCAAAGGAACTGTTGAACATTGCAGTTCAGTCCTGTCTAATCACAGACACCATGCCAAATAGCTCCCCTCACATATATCATCTGCAATACTGTTGTTTTTTTTCACCCCCACTGTAACTGAAAGACTGCTCAGCAGCAGACATGGGGATGTCTCAGAAACACAAACCATGTTCATCCTGGCTTTTTCTCCTTTTCCATTTACCTGAGGAACAATCCTGTTACTCTCCTTTGACTTTGGATCAGAGCTTATGGGATCAGGAGGGTTATTTTGCCCTCTTTAGTATGGCTTCTGCTGTAAGGCTCAAATCATAACTCCCATTTCTATACCTCATCTCATCTTCTACCTGTCTTTTTTCTCAGATCTTCTTTCTGCATCATCTGACACTCGCATATACAGTGAAGGCACAGCTGCTTTATCCACCAGCAACACTTTCCCTTCCTGTTCACTGGAAACAGCTGCATATTGAGGACAATTCAACAGGGACAACATTCCTACCGAATGTTAAAGGTACAGGTGGAAGGAGTCTTCTCACCAAACAGCCTGCCTTTCACAACACTAACTATGAAAATAACATCTTTTTGTTTGTTTACTTGTTTGTTTTGTTTCTAATTAATACAGAGGTTTTCAAGAGTGGGCACTAAAGTTCACATTCAGCAACGTGGACATCCCCCCCTGCACTTTAAGGGGGGATTCACTTTAACTGAACAAGCTGTCAGGCCAGGCACACTAGCACGCACAATGCACTTTTTCACATCTTGTGGAAAAAAGCTTCAAAGTGTTGATTAAGTAAACTAGAGTAACTATGGTTCCATTCTTACCCTTGCAGTGAAGTCCACGGCAGCTCCTCGATTTAACAGCAATGTAGCTACATTGATATTTCCATAATGAGCAGCTATGTGAAGGGGTGTGAACCCACTCTGGAAAAACAAACAAAGAAAATATATACATATATATAAATCCATTCAGTGCTCCAAATTTGTAGCATATTGTTGACTAAAGCTAATAATAGGAGTGTGCTGCAAGTCACAATTCCAAATCTGTACTAGTTTTCACTCACTGACAATTATTTACCCACTCTTTGAAAGTCTAAATAAAATCATACTGCTGTGCAGGAAGGAAAATAAATTAGCATAATTATTCTAGAAGATCAGAACTAAGATAAAACTTTTAGATATTTCAGGAAAAACAGCAGCAAAACATGTGACTATTAAAGCATTGATCTGTCTTTTATAATACATTAATTTCTAATGTCTACTTGTTATTGGCATTAGATCAGACTTGCAAGCCAAATTTCTTAGAGATTCTTAGGAGAAGTTCAGATACAAGTCATTTGATGATACTTGCTAACTGTTTTTATAAATTCAAAGTAGATGTAAATGAAAACAACATCAAAGACCATTTTAAATGATTAATATGGATTTTTTTCCAAGGGTTAGTACCGTAAAGATCAGTCTTCCACTGAGGGCAATCACATTGGGTTATGTTCAGACACCGCAAGTTATCAACCTAATTAGAAGATTCCTTACTGATAACATCACTTCAGCAAGTTATTTTCATATTTAAGTAGTTTTACTTTTATTTATTTATTTTTTTAAATAATGCTAAAACATGCAGCAATTCCATCAGTCCTGCAAAGTATGAAACCTTATGGGAACTAGATGCATTTCTAAATTGTTAGCAAGCCATGCTAGCTGCCACTGCCTTGCTTCGGGAGTTTTGCAGATTTAAAATCACAGCTCACTCTATTTGCTGACACCATCAAGGTAAGTGTCATGCAGAAGCCTGAAATCAGTCTCAGATGCACAACACAACAGGGTTGTCTGCAGCTCTTGACACATCTGGTAAACGTCTACTCCATGAGAATCCCTGAAAACTCCATCTTATGTAATATCGCTCTTTTATGATGGCAATGAGCACCCAAGAACACTTACTCTCATTTTTAAGCCCTAGTTTCAGCTGCAGAAAGCCCTGGTATCTAAACTACAGTGTTCTCTAGCACATGCTACTTCGTTTTATCTAAAGCAGGTATCTATCCTATAGAAGGCGATGCAAAAAGGAGGAGGAAAATATGATGCAGCAGCACTAAGTCATGGAGGAGTGATGATGCATATATATATTTATATATACCTCTGTTGTTCTATTCACCATCATCTAGGTTAACACATTTGGAAGCAAAGAGGGGGAAAAAATGAACGGTTAGTTCACCACTGGTGATATGGATGCAGAAAGCTTCATGATTGCTACGTGGCATGGCAGCTCAGACGACAGCACAATTGGCACAAAGAAAGCTTGACTGAATGGAAGCTGAATGATTGAGTATTTTGAATGTTAATTGTTACATGTTTATTAGAGTTCTTAAAGTGGCAATTTCACAAACAACTAATCAATCAAATGACTTAATTGTATGGTCTCTCTAGCAGACCACCTCAACAGTGGCTTCCATTTTCAAGAGAATGATTGTAATAATATTTTGCTTTTATTTTCCATTTGTTAAGTTTCTAAAAGAGGAGTTAGCCCTGACTCAAACAAAAAGGGAGTGAGGAAAAAAAAGAGGCAAGGGAAGCTAATGAAACATTATTTTTAGTCACAAGCTATAGGAGAAAGTTACGTGCAAATCATAAGCCAAAGACTTTAATAAAGGGAGATCTTCACTGGACACAAGACGTGCTCAGCACTTAACAGCATCAAACCTTATATCCTTACAACTGACCTTTGACTCCACATCTGCATTGTGGTCATTCTGCAGGAGCAGAGCCGCTGCCTTCGTATCATCCTTTCGAGCAGCGATGTGAAGAGCGGGAAGACGGACTTTTCCTTTTGTATCATTTTCAAGCAACAGTGAAACCACCTGGTCGTGACCTTGCTGTAAAGCTACTGCCAAAGGTGTGAAACCATCCTGCAACATACAACAAGGCTGCTCAACACTTATTCCAAAATTTCCAGGGGGCGAAAAATGGAAGTGAAGAGATCTCATCACAGGTGACAGTAAAACTGTAAGACGTATGCAAACAAAGCTGACTAGGAAAAATACATTAAACTATTCACTTTACACACTTCACTATATGCATAAAAGTGTGTTAGTATATAGAAATACAAAAAGCTGGTATTACGTAAAAGTTGCAAGCGGTAATGATGTTACCATATCAAATTATCATCCTTCCTCCCCAAGGCTACCAATCATAACATATATTTCCATTATTAAATTTCATCTCAACTCTCAAATATTTAAACATGGATTTTGAATAATATCTGTATATATTTAAACAAGTATCAACAAAACATTTCAATAATATTTGAAAAAGGATGCACATTCTCCCAGTATACCAATTGCTTTACTACAACTCTAAAGCATACAAGTGATATATAATCCTCTTATGAACAGAAGTGATTTCTTTTCAGACTAGCAAATGGTAAACCAACTGTGGAAGAAGACCTGAAAAATAGAAGACTTAACAGATTTTAGAGTGGATCCCTCAAAACACAGCAAAAGTACAGCCTGAGATGTTTTTATAATTGTATTTTAATGGATTTTTAGAAGACTGAAGAATTAGTTATTATTTAGAATCACTTTTATCTATTATAATACCCACAAATCACTCAGAAATCATAATGCAAATTATACTACTTAAGGTATTTATTTGGTTATTACTTCTAACACTTGATCTGTATGTTCAGAGTTTTTATTAGTAAACCTTATTACAGGGTGGTAGGTAGAAAACACATTCTATCATTTCTTTACTATTTTTGTCATGAACAAATTGCGTGTTTGTGTAAGTGTGAAACAGCAGCACAGCAACATCATAAAAGTATGCCAATCCCTACAATGCCAGAAGTGCAGAGTTCAAACATCAACTTTTTAGCTTTTGGAGGTAGAAATAATGTTTTCAATAAGGAATTTCTTCTCTGCCTCACAAAACAAAGAGAACCTAATCTTAAGAGAATAAAGGGAAGAAAAGAGAGACGGCGTTTTTGCAAAGAATAGAGGAAAAGATAGAAGAAATTCCTGGTTCCTAAAAAGTTGTTTATTTAGGGAGTTGCTGGTTTTTCAGTTAGTTTTTTCTTTGTCGTTGAATTATTTATTTTTTAATTATTACTATTATTTTTAAACTCATTGAACCCAGCCTTCTCCTTGGCATGATGCTCACCCTCCTGTAGAGGCGGGGCAGGGCTCTGGGGCTGTGGTCCCAGGGATATTCCAGCAGGCAGGGACACGGTATGAAAAATGCTGCACAGCTTTGAAGGCCAAAACTGCCACAAATATCCCCACCAGAGGGCTCTGACAATATAGCTATACTTTACCTGCAGAAATGGAGGCCTGGAGGAACCTTGAGAAAGACAGCACACACAATGACCTGGAGATGTTTGCTTCCCTCTCTGCACAGCCAACAGCAGTGGCACAGTCAGCTGCTTCTCAGAGACAAGTGCCTTAACTATCACCAACATCTTTTCTCAACTGACTTCCACTTCTGGTAAAAATGCTGCTAACAACAAGGAAAAAAAAAAAATCCGAGGAATACATTTTCCCCTTTCCTTAGGGAAAACTGAATGGACAACTGGGAGCACTTCATTTCAACACCAAAATAGCTGCTATATCCTATACTCCTGTTTCCTAACTCTGATGAGGACAGATTCAGTTTGTGCAGAGATCACCATACCACAGCCAAGAAACTGAGACCAAGAATATTAGCAATGACAAGAATGCATTTCCACCGCGTGCTATCTGAAATTACCAACCCACAAAAAGCAATTGCAAATATCTCGATCTCAGTAGTATAATTAGCAACTACACTTTAAAAACAAAGCAAAGTCTACTCTAGGAAAAAAAAAAAAAACTAAGCATGATTTAAAGATAGTGTGTGGCTCTACTTTTTTTATTTATATTAAAACACCTTTGCTGAAGTTATTATTAATGATTAGTTAAGTGGTAACTGTCTAATAACAAAGGCTTTTGAAATTAAATTTTCATATAAAAACTTTAACCCAAAGAAAACAAAAAAGCACCCATAAGCAACTATCACAAACAAGGCAATAAAGGCAATATTGTTTTGTAGCCTGAATCTTCAAAAGAATTACAGGATGGGTATCAGGCTGAGCTGGACAACAGCTCACCCTAAATTGACATATGAAGCTCAAGAGAAAAGCATAGAAGAATCAGAATCAAGCCCTGGTGCACAATTCTAGTTAATTCTATTTTCAGAAAAATCAGTCTGGCACAGATTATAAGTGATTTTGAAAACTCTTCATTCATGAATTATTTTTACAACACTGTCATCAAAAGAGAAGATTCCCTACACACATCAGTAAGCAGTGATGTTACAATGTACAGTGAAGCAATGAAGTAATTTTTCATCTCATATTTTGCAAAAAACGCAACTTTCTCTAGCATTATTAGTTTTGTGGAACCAATTCACATGGAGCAGTTAATTTCCTAAAAATGTTTTAGAGAGAAAATATTTTTTTTTTTAAGCAGATGGAATGCAGTCCTATTGAAATGCTACTTAAGACTATTTTTAGGACTATTAACATGTCTGCTATTCTTATAATCACTTTGAATATTTTTTTCCACGTTTTCCAAGTTTTTTTCACTGAGTTACAATTACTCTTTAAAACTAGAAATAACTGTTGTTCGAGAAAGATCACAGAACACTTTTAAGGATGGATCTTCCATCATTCTGTCAGCTTGCAATTATCACTGCAAAACCAGACAGAATAATTGCATGCTGCAGAGAGGGTATCAAGTTGGCAATAAATGCAGCTCAGAAAATACTCCAAGCACTTAGTAACCCTGGGTTTTCCCTGATATTCCAGGGCTGGCTCTGCAGCATAAACAGTTCTTGCTTTACAGTTGCCCTCAATATTAGTCAGTTCTTTTAATGAAGGCACAGAGAACTTTTATATCATGCACTCAGCTTCTCTGAGCACTTAACCTGAAAGATTACCAGTAATGACTAAGAACCTATCTATTTTTAGAACTGTTTCTAGTTAAAGTCTTTTTTTTTTTTTTAATTTTAGAAATGGCAAGAGGTCTAAATTGCTGGAAAGTCAATAAATCAATATTCATTAGCACATTTCACAGTGAGAATTTTTTCTGCTCTTTAATTTCGTACCAAAAAGACAAGCTTGGTATAAACTGGCAACAGTTACTACTGGAGTGCATTGTATTTTCTCTGTGAACTGAAAAACTCAAACTTTTACCTCTGTGGCAAGGCTCTGACTGGCACCATTATCGAGAAGAAACTTAACAACCTCCAGATGGTTTTCTTGGGCTGCCATATACAGAGGAGTGAAACCATTCTGAAACAGGAAAACAGGAGTGTAAATACTTCATATACGTTTTATACATAGCAAAGGTCTCACAAACTCGGTAGATTAGCAGGAAAACAAACAGCATGCTCACATACTAGTTAGTAACATGATCACCCTTGATTTAACTGAAGATAAGAAAAGGGTAGTTATTTTAAAAGACACTTTCAGTTGATCAAAAAAAGTTACTACAGGTAAGCAAGAATAATTCCTTTTATATCTACTGAAGTCAAACTAAAAGTAAGTTTGAACAAACCGTTTGGTAGAGAAAAGCTCTGATTCATGATAAATGCAACTGCAGCTCAAAATACAAAATGGGACAGGCAAATACAATGCACATCTGTAGAGACAGTAAGGGCAATGACTTAAGAATTTTTTCTCTTCTCTCCATTACCTTTCAATTCTCACTCACTTGCACCTCCTATTTATGGCTTGTATCTCCTCAAAGAGCTGCCTGTAGAAAACAGCCTGCTTGTGGTCACTGAGCTACTTCATATTTCAGGCATCAGGAGATCTCGGGATGACTGGTTCTCAGCAGTTCGAGACAAAGGTTTATCAGTGTTTCTGACCACATTAAAGCATTTCTCAAATTATGCTCAAGTGAGTGATTTCAATCAACGCAATACTAGTATTAGAGGCTGAAAGGCTTAACTCATTCTCTGGCAAGTGCTTTCCACTTACACTCAATGCTTTTATCTCTGCCTTAACTGTATACAGGCCACAGCCTTTCAGGAATTGGATTTCCAGGGTTTAATTTTTCTCTACAGTCCCATGCATTTCTGAAATTCAGAGCTTTGACATAACTCACAAAACCAAAACAGCAAAATGAAATCATGATACTTGTTCTGGTTTCAAGATACTTCAAAAGGAATTCACGAAGTTGCTGCTTTACACCTGAAATTGCTTGGTTTTCATATAGCACTACATGTTCCTCAGTGCAACACTTAGGAAACAGTGGATAAATTCACTTTACAGTTTACATCATCCGCATAATATTGACTGAACAGTTTGGTAGAGGCAAAACAACCAAAGTAGCACCAGCAATAAAAACAACCAACTATTTTCTCCTGTGATTTATGATATATTTTGTTTACCCTTCATGCTCCAGCACGACCTTTTTTATCAGTTGCAATTTTGCCAAGCAGCTCTTCTCTTCAACTGCTCCCTCCTAAAACCCCCAGAGCTCTTGCCTGGCTACACAGCACTCACATTGAAGAAAATAAAGTTCAGCACTGCGCTCACACCAGAACTTGTTTTTTCTTGCTCAAGCCTTGAAGATGAGCTGACATACAGCTAAGACAGGAAAAGGCTGAGCTTGAGTGGCATGAATAAAGAAGAGCCAACAGAAAACCATTTTAACATTTCTTGAGATCGTGTTTCTTTGTATCGAGGTCCTTTTGAGAATGGGGAGAACAACATGAAAATCTTAAACAAATGAAGTAGTTCTATTGCAAAAACAAGACAGAAGCTCAGTGTTACCCTGAATGTGAAAAACAACCACAGATAGCTCTGGGGCTTGCTGCACTTTTATGTCAATGAAGCAATTCCAATGGCAAAAAACAGAACCAATTCTGGTATGCTTCACTTCATAAACACTTCATCCCATTCTGTGAGAGCCAATGAAGTAAACAGAATAGAACAGGAGTTAAGGACTAGTTAAAAATAACAGGTATAACAGAAGAGGTATTTCATCAGGCTTCAGTAATGAGGAGGTCAGGAAGTGTGTGCATATGACTGGGTTTTGCTGAGACCATGTCAGCACCCTCAGGGCTGCAACATGATTAGAGCAGACATTTCGGCAGGGCAGAAGGAACAGGGGAGTAACTCAGCAGTGCAGCTACAGAGGACACTGACCTAGCTGCAGGAAACCAAGGGAGACAAGCAGAGGTGGGCTGAGACAACTCTGGCCATATAGTTGCATCATTTGCATCAAGATATTAACATGCTGGAGGGATGAAGGGTGTTGCCATTCACTTTTATAGACTAAGGCTTGCAGCAGTGAATGATGGCCAAGTTGTATTAGCTATGGTGAAAACAGCTGAAAGGCATTTGATTGTTACAGCAACAGGGCAGTGTTGTATGGCACACATCCAAGCAGGATGCACAAGAAAGTGCAGGTGACCCAGGGCCAAGCATGTAGGCTTCACTGGCAGCAGAGGCAAACAGGAGGGCAGAAAAAAATGACAGTTGGAAAGGAAATGGCATGTGGATGCTTGATCCAAGAGGAACTTCACAATCAGGAAGACACTGAGCAGCTGTGAAGCCACATGTTTACAAGGATCACACAGGCTGCAGGGTCTGTTGCTGTTCTGGTATTTGGGTAATTTGGTCTCAGTTCAGTAAAGCACGCTACAAGCGTGAAGTGTAATGCTGAAGTTCTACCAGTGGCGAAGCAATATGTCAGTGCTCTCACCAGAAATGAGACCTAACAGTTTTGCTACCGCACACTGGCTTAATGGTAAAAAATGGTAAAATCTGGCTTAATGGTAAAAAAAAAAAAAAAAAAGAACAAAAAACCAAAACCCATAAAGTGCTCACTGAGGTATCGGTCACATTACAGATTATTTTTTATACTGAATAGCAGAGTCTGGCACTCTTCCCTGTAATTTCATGACACACTCAATGCCTACTTAGTAACTCAGCTGGAAATTAAGATTTTCTTAAGTTTTAAGCATTTTTATTTAGAAAACAAGCAGGAAATACTTCAATACTCCTGATTATTAGTTTCAGGAAATAATTAATAGGTGACATTTCTCAGAACCAAGTATTATTAGCATCCGGAGGCAGAGCAGAATCCTTTTTCTTATGTCAAAGTTATTGTAGGGTATTCATAATCTTTTCCCCCACACTCTGCTTTTTCATTTCCCTCAAAATAAGAAATAGAAATTGACAAGAGAGCTAACGTGCTGTAAGAAGAGGTACAAAATTCAGACTCAGAATTATTATTATTTTTTTTTTGAAGGACACGAAGATTTGATTAAAGGCTTAACCTTCCTAATGCTTTGAGCAGGGTTGAGCTGCTACCTTCAGGTGAAGAGGAAATTAAGCCAAACTCACATAAAACAGGGTCAGTATTGAAAAAAACAAAAAAATAACAACAACACTTCTTTGGGGGTCTCCCTCTGTTGGTACATAAAAATCAGCAGAATGTTATTACAAGCTCTAGAACAGCTTGAGTTAAGCTCAGAGCCACAAACAGAGCTGGCCCAGGAGCAGTTAACAGGGAGCTCCAGCAACCACAAGGGGCTCCTCAGGAAGTCTGATCTCAGGTGGAATGTCACACTCGCAGGTACTGGTGGAGAATGGACAATATACAAATGGCGAAGAAAATCTATTGTTCCTACATGTTACCTTAGTTTTGCTAACATGTGGTAAAACCTTAGGGTATACAGACAATGCAGTTATATAAGGTGTTTACAATCCCAGATTATTTTTAGTTTCAGGGATGAATACACAAGTTCTAAACCACAATCAGAAAAGATCCTTTTCTCCAGCAGGAAAACCAACGGGAATGTTTCTGCTTTGTTTTATATCCTAACACAATTAGAAAATTTTAATTGGAACTATTATTGCTATTTTTCTCTTTACGTTCAAATTCTGCTGTGCCTAGAAATAAATATTAGTGCACCCAGTTAGTAGAAAAGAGTGAGAAAGTGAAACAAGTAGCTCATTTGTCCAAGCAAAAAAACCATGAAATATAGTTTGCAAGTACCTAATATTCTTGAAAGGGATCCTCTTAAATATTTTGTTCATATTGATAGACCATTTTAAAATGTTTATTTAAAATGTACATCTTTATTAAATATTTTTAACGTGGCTTCTTCAGTTTCCTTTTCTTCCCAAACATTGTCTATCATGTCCAAACTGTCACAGTATGGAAGAAAAGCAATACTGGGCCAGATGATAATACCACATCCTAAAATCTGATCTTTCTCTGACACTCATCCACGAGCAGGGAGAACACGAGCAAGAGAGGACTCCAGAGTCACCTGTGACAAAGCCACTTCTCATTTCCAACAGTCAACGGTTCACACATTTTTAAAGCCAGAGTGTTTTTCTGTTTCTTCCTACTTCTTTTCTTTTAACACCCACACTGTTTTTCCTTATTTCAAATTTCCTATAATTGATCTAAATGTTCCTTCAAAGGACTTCACCGAACTTAAAAGCTCTGCATATGCTTGTGGTATCTACTCATACAAGAGAAGGGGAAGGTCTCAATTAAGCCTCAGACACTAAATCATGTGAAACAAGATCTCTGTCATTTGAAAACGTTCTCTCCCACTCTGGTTTTATCAGTATCTCTTCTGTCTCTGTAACAATTAGCAGTTCATAGGACACACTGGAGGGCAGATCTAAAGCTGAAGGGTAAATGCTTCGCTGTGCTGCACATTAAAGAACCATACAAGTATATTCCAAACACCCCTGGATGTGGCTCTGCTTCCTTAAACTCCAGGGGTGTGTGCCTGTGTGGCTCGTGAATAGCTTAAAATAGAAATAAGCTCTTTCTGCTGTTTAATGAGGTGGGCAATTCAGAGTTAATACTGACTTCATCAAACCTGATTTTCAAGGGCCAGCATTAATACTACGAATCTACCAAACACACTTATTAACATCAGAAAGGGAGAAAGATTGTATCATCAGCCATAATGTTCTTCAAAGTCCCAAATGAGAAACTAATATTACTTTACCTGAGACTGTGCATTGACATTGGCTCGATTTGTAACCAACACTTTGACAACTTCAGCTTGCCCAGCCAGGGATGCTATGTGCAATGCTGTGTTTCCTTTCTGAAATAAGAAACAGCAATATTTAAGAAGAGTACAAAACTTGACCTTGAATACACAACAATATTATCAAGAACGCTTTAAAATACAGCATTTCCTGAGACGAAATATTCTTAGTGATTACTAGAAAACACAGAAAGAAACCTACACAGAAATCCACAATTAATTACATAAATCACATCCCTAGTAATCTCTGGATTTACTACCACCCAGGAGGTTCCTATTAATATAACCAGTGAAAAATAATTAATTATTGCTGCAGTAATGTCTGCAATCAGTTGGCTGACACCTTACATCCATGGCATCAGTGTAGCCACGAGAACAATCAGGTGGGCTGACTGACCTTTGTCGCTGCGTCCACACTGGCACCTCGCTGTATCAGTTCAGAGACAACTTCTACGTGCCCTTCTTTGGAAGCGAGATGGAGTGCATTCAAGCCATTCTGATTTAAAAAACAAACAAACAAAACAAGGAAATGTAACTTAAAAGATTGGCATAGCTTTTCCTCTGTAGTAAATAACACATCAGGAGCTGAAAAATTACATCCCAGTGAGAGGACTGCTTCCAAAAATTATTCTCATGTGAATCTTATGACAAATATATTGCAAGAAAAAGAGTATGAACTGAGTTATGATATACTAGCTCTGGGATCTCGAGTTCTATGTGCTGCCCAAGACATGATGCAACACAAATGGAATGAAAGATAATGTTACATAGCATAATGTTCTCCAAGTAGAACTGACATGATGTCTTGGTAAGGGGTAAAGTTTGAATTGGGTAGGATATGCAAACATGACTCATCTGAAACCAAATACACTATTACTGACATGAAGTGCAAATACATAGACAGATTTAAGAAAGAAGGAGAGAGGTATTTATCCAGAAAATTTGAATCAGAGTATTTTTCAACCTGGTTAGAAATGTTGATGTCCACTCCACTTTTTAAGTAGTCAAGAGCCTTTTCCAAGTTGCCAGCTCGAGCAGCTCTCAAGTAACTTGCATTTGTGTCAGACTGGAAGAAAGAAGAAAAATCTCTGTTAGGAATTACAGCACTATATAAAATTATATTCTCTTGAAAAAGAAGTTACTCATGATATAGTGTATTATGCATACATTTAACTAGATGAGAACAGATCTCAAAATGACCTATCAAATAAGGGTCAAACCCTGCCCTCCTTGCTTAACTCTCTCTGGTGTAAGTAGGCTGTCCGCTTGAGAAGGCAGCACAACATGGACTTCACAAATACATGTCAATTATGCAGCAGTGACCAACATGCAAGGCTAGTAGCCAAGGACATATTTGTTACCCAGTCATGGTGAGACAGCACAGGACTCCAAGGAAACCATTCCACTCTTTCTAAGAGAGCCACATCATATTCAGTGTCAAAGTAAAAAAGACTGGACTGCTACTGGGAGATCTCACATAACAGGCAAAAAGCAAAATACTCTGTGTTGAAGAAATGGACTACTTGAATGAAAAACTAAATTCCACAAGTGTAGGCACTTTACAGTGATTGTTTTGTTTTCCCCATTCTCCCTGGCACATTTTATTTACAGTGTTTTTCCACATTTCAGTGATCAGAAATCCCTAAGCACAGCACCATTATTTCTTCACAGAATTTTAATTATTTTTCAGATCTTCCTTTAAAGATTGTCTTTCAAATTTTCTTTATTATGACTTCAGCTTGAATATCAGGATGACAGAAAGGATGGTTAAGTCATGAAAGAGATCTCTGAAAGCAATTCCCATTCCCCAGAGGGTTTTAACAAGTTATGCAAATATCCACCAAGGATGATAATGCTGATCCTGCCTTGGAGCAAGTGGAATGAACTGGGTTAGCTTTCAAGACGGACAAATCTTTGATTTTATCGGCATGACAGCTTCCCCTGCCATTCTGGGAAGTCAACACATGTTTTTGTGTCCTCTCCTCCAGGAACTCTCACAGTTTTTCCTCAGTATCATTTCATGGCAGGCTTACATCACTACAGCTTTAAGCATTTTAAGGTCCTCTAAAGTTCTACAAGTGCAGTAATTACCCTCATAGGAAAAAGATAAAAGCAGTAACAGTTGAGAATTATAATATATTGTGGTCCCAATGCTCAAGCACCCATCAAGCCTAAACTCATTGTTTTCATCCTCCATTTTCTAGATTTGCTATAGACTTCCGTCAATTCAGCTGCTACAAACTGGATGTTCTGTTCAAGTACTGTCTCCAAGTCCATTTGAAGTTACTTAGTTTTGTATAGGATGAAGCAATCTTGGGCATAATGACAGCAAAATAGCAAGCTATATGAAGATTGCTTTTCTCTTTATGGTAATACAAGCTACAAGGCTATTTCACTAATGCTTTCAGCACAAGCATGCGCTCTCTCTCTCAAAGAGAGAACCATTACTTATGGACTTATTTTTCTTCTGTGTTTTGTGCACATAGCATTATGCTTCCAATGGTAAGTTACTGGTTTACAACCTTCTCTGCTCAAAATCATTATTTCCCAAGTACGACACGCTGATCCCTACAAATCAATTTCTGTGATGTGCTTTCAACAAAACAGCCCTCCAACACCAAAGTTTAATTAGGCTCTATGAAAAGCGGGATGCTGCTACAAGCTGCACAGTCAGAACCGTAAAGACTATGGGGAAAAATAGCTGCCTGGAGAGGGGCAGGAAAACAATCTCATTGGGAAGATCATCTGAACTGTGCAATGCAGATTATTACAGGAGACAGGTCATTTTCTCAGTGCTTAGCAACAGCAGCCACTGGGGTAAAAACCAGGTCAGCATTTTATCAGTGTTACCAAAGGTATGAGGGAGGGCTTAATAGACTGGGAGCCTTTTTTTGTCACAGTGTAATGGCATGCCTGTTTGGCATAGTCAGCAGGTGGACGATAATTAACATCAGCTGTTTACAGCTGCTTCTGGGTGGGGAAGGACACATCAGAGAGTCTTGCTTTGGAAAATCAGTTCCAGCCAGTCACACCAATCCACATGAGACAAGAAACACTGCTAATGCACAGACACATCTGAACCTTTCTATCTGCTCAACAAAACACAGGGAGGGGGAGAGAAAGCAGAAAGAAGGAATGATAAATAGCTAATATACATGTTAACACCAAATGGCTGTTACATTGTGCAGGACAGCAATGCCCGTGTCTTTTAAGGACTTCTAATGGTAAGAAGAGTCAGGTTATACTCCCAGTGTGTGGACATAAAAATGTTTCAAATAAGCTAGCTCACGTGCTGCTAAGTGATGCACAAATCTATTCCCAAAAGCTCTCAGACAAACAGAATGCCTTCCTTTGCCAGTCACCACTCACAACATTATTTTTTGCTCAAATTACCCAGCAAAACAAGTGCCACCAGCAGCCAGGCCCCCCAGGAGGCAGGAGAGCAGGCCAGGGACACAGAGCTGCACTCAGAGGCAGCCTGGGCTCCTACCACTCAGTGCCTTGCTGCAAGAGGACAGCAGAAGGGAAAAGCAGCACAGGCATGCAGCAAGAATGTGGGAGCACCCAGAGAAACTGCCCCCCACAGCACGCTGGGAACAACCCAAACTCACCTACACCTCAGCCCATCTAAGGAGGCACTCCCAGGTTCTGCACTAATTGTTTCCAGTTACTTGAACGCAATGTGAACTCGTGCATGAGACTGCATGAGCTGCCTTAGCAGGCAGGTGTAATACATCCCTGTGGGCCAAAAAAGGGAAACCCATTTTTCCTGACCTTAGCTAAAGCCCCCAAGTTCTCAGGCTGGGGAAAAATTCACCTTTTCTGGGACACCAAACAGAGACAAAAAAAATTGGAGATTTTATCAAATAGGACAACATACTGGAGTTGTACAACTGAGCAAAAGTTCAGACAGGCTTCTGGGATTCTCTCCATCCATTATGGTCTCTGCCATAAGCAGAAACAAGCTATAACATCAGAGAGAAAAGTGAGCCAGAATTCTTAAAAACCTAAATCAATTCCAGCCTCTCTAAAAGCAGCATTGCCAGCTTCCAGTTTCTCTATGACTAAGGCATTATTTCAGAACAGTCTTACAAGTGTTTTTTTTTACCTTGCAAAATGACTTGAATACTCTTGTTTTAAAGGCATCTCATTCCCAAAAACCCGAAGAACCAACAAACCGTAACCAACTTGGAGCACAGGGGTCAGTCACCTCCCCTCCAAAGCAAGTAAGCAAATAAACAAAACCAGTTTTAACAAAATTAATTGGTGACTGCAATCAGCAGCTCATGGGGACAGTCTCCAAAGCACCCAGAGTGACCTTTTGCACACAAAATGATTTTGTGTTCCAGAATACAATAATAAGGTTTAAGTTCCTAATCTGCTCCAAGACTTGGGACTTGTAGGTGGTGCCTACTGTTGACTGCAGACAGGAGAAACACATTTTATAGTTTACAGTCATTTCTCAGTATTAAGTTCTTTCTTAAGTTCCAACATCCTTTCAACCAAGCCATATTCAGAAAAGTTTCAAATAAAACCAGATGCAAGAAGAACACAGTCAGCTACAACTTTGCAATGTAGAAGCCAACACAAAACAATCAAACTTCATCCTTCTCCAAGCCCAGTGCAAACAAACCTATCCAGAGAACTGCAGTAGGAGTGGACTTGGGCTGTCTAAATTCTGTTTGCTTATTACAACTCATCATAAATAATCACCCAGATTTCTAATGAAAAAAGCTTATTTTACACAATCTATTCTTACTGTCATCTTAACAATAACATTCTAATATTATCCTAATAACAATAATGTAGAGAGACACAGAGCAGCTGAACTACCATGATTCTCAGAACAGAATCTTAAAAAAAAAAGAAAAAATCAAACCAGAAGACTGACATTTCTGAGTCCAAAATTCTCTCAACTTTACATTTCTATTTAAAGCTTAAATTCAATTTTAAAGATTACCTTTTATTTTTCAGATACCACAATTAAGTGAAGAAGTGCCATTTCCAATTGGCATTGTTTTGTTTAAAACAAAGACTCCTGCAGTCCGTGACAGAGCCTGCAATTGCCACTGTACTGCATAAGCAGGAACAGCATCAGAGCTGAGGCTCAAATCGCTGAAGGATTTGAGAGTTCAAACAAACCTAACAATAATGTCAGTAATTATTTATATGGACTGCCATCATGCCTTGGAGCCTGTGTGAAAGACTGGTCAATGATCCGTTTTGTTTAAATGTATTAAATAACACAGAAGAGGAACAACAAAAAAAAAAGGAGTCCTAGGTTTCCATCTCTCCCTCAGGACACCTATGCAGGTAAGTGCTCCCTAAGGGGTGGTCACTGCTCTTAAACAGCCAACTCTGTGTCCTCACACTAACTGGCATCTGAAAGACAAGCCCTACACAGGCAGTGCATCGATAGGACATTTCCTTGATGAACCTAAAAAAATATATCTTTTTTTTTTCTTTTTTAATTTCCCATCTTAATTACTTAAATCTCAATATTCCTGAGAGATGCATTCTGTACGTTAGCAATCTATTCTGATTCCCCCTCCCCACTTCTTCTTTGTAATCACTCCCAACATGAAATGAAGATGAAAATGAGCTTTTGATTCTACACCGTCTTGACAAATATCAAGAGAACAACAAACATGGGACATACATCAAAGCAGCCCAAACATCAGATGTTTTTGCACTCAGTCACAAAGACTGCAGCCCTTCTTGTTGTGCATTTGACACAGGCTTTTTCCCCCAAGCCTTCCACAGCTCTGTGTTGTGTTCCCTTATGGATGCTGCTTTTCCAATCTTTAAACCCAGGCCTAAATTAAAATCACAATTCCTAAAGTGTTTTAATTTTTGGATACACACACCTCAGATGTGCACAGCACTTTGTTCCAGAATGGCAATAAGGCAATATTTCACAAATAATGGATTTATGAGAGTACCAGCATGATAAGATTTCTTCCCCCCGTTGTACTTCCCTGGAAGAAAAAGGAGCTACTTCTGCTTTCAAGAAATGCATAAATGCAGACTGTCTAATGAACAGAGCTTTTATACAGTACATCTTTTTAATTTTGTGTATTCTCCTTCCACATACCACAGTGTAAGAAATGAACTTGCCTGCAAAGCATGCAGACAAACTAGCAGGCTGCAGGTGGCCTGCAGCCCAGAGCAGGTTCCCCAGCCTGGAGCTTGTTTTAGCAACTCTCATCCCAGGGCTGACTCTGAACTGAGCTCAGGCTGGACAAGGTGGAACTGTGTTTCCCAGCATTTCTTTACTCAAAGGTCCTCTAGTCTCAGTGACATGACAGCTGTAAGGCCTATGTCCCTGTTGTGAAGAGCAGCATATGCATTGAAAACACTCAAGTTAATGGGAAAGACTATGTTTTAAATCAGGATGTTGGATATTACCTTAAGCTTCCACTTTAAAACAGAAAATGTTGATGCTGACTCACATTAGCTAATAAATATTCAGTATATTTTCTGCAAAGAACTCCCGAGAAATAAGAGGCTATTTACTGTGAGTAAAGACAAAATCTGTTAGCAAATGTTACATTAACTGTCAGCCCGAGCTCAGGTTGGGCATTTCCATGGGACTAGAGAGAGTTATTCCTTTTAGTGGATCCCCACAACCATTATTCTCAGCGTGCGAAACCCCTCTCCCATACTGATGGTATTTTTATTACTGCTCATCTCTTTTCCCTTTGTGTTCTGCTTACAGTGGCTTCTTTTTCAGATTAAAAATCCACTCTTTTTTTCCATGTTGAGAGCAGGGTTTTGTTTTTCACTCCATCTTTAACAGTAGCTGTTGTGAAGGGAAACCCCCAGCAGGTTCCCATTGTGCCAGAGCAGGATGCATTCTGGCTTGAGTCCCAACTAAAAGATGCTAACCATGCCTAACATTTGTTGTGGGGGGAGGCAATGACCTCATTTTAAGTGAGGAACTTACATTGCTTCCATTTGGAAACATGCTCAGTAAAACTAGTCCTGCAGCAGCATGAGGTGACCTGAGAAAACAGATGATACAATTTCTTCCTATTTTGATAAGAGTGGGCTTACTGACACTGATCGATTTTCTCTTTGCTGCAAGGCCCTGGTGAGTACGAAGCATACACTGAAAAGGTCCTCAGCGTTTCATAAGATTTTGCTCTTACGTTAATTTAGAATTTTCACCCAGGCAAATGTTACACTCATTTGGAAAGGGATGAAACTTCATTTCAATTTAATTGTACTGACCAGTTAACAGCAATGACTGAACAAAATGACATAAACAGGCCATGTGATCTTCTACAGGAGATTCTCCATCCATTCTCCCTGATACTCCATAACTATATATGCATGAGAAAATTTCACTTGTATCTTCTTCAACAGAAAGGAGGTTGGTTGGACTGGATGATAAAATGCTGCTCTCTGTGCAAACAGCTACAGCTTTATGTACCACAATGCCATACATGTGTTCTTTTGATAAGAACGTGACAGCCTGGGGCCAACTGCTATCTGCAATTCTGCTTTTAATTATCCTTCAGAGAGATGCTCTTGGGATCCCAGCCCTGAACACAACCACAGGGCAAGAGGAAATGCTTTTTTCCTATTGCCTGACAATTCAAAGGATACATCCTTTGGCTAAGAAAAGCTACCTTCTTTGAATTTGACTGCTGAATGAGAAATCATGTCATTATCATCAAATACCAAACAAATCCCTCTACTTGTTTGGCCTATCATGCAATTTAATCATCAGCTTTCTTTGATCATATTATTGTATTGCACATGATAAATTAACCAAAATAATCTACTATTTGCTATGTTCCTATAACCAATCCTATTCTAACTATATGATCTAATTGCCATAAGTTAAAAAAAATATAAATAGTTTTCAGGCTGTGTGAAACCCCTCTTCTTGGTCAGACAGTACCTCATTTCTGCCACAACTGAATCTGACTCCATAACAAAGCGTACTTGCAACAACAGGGTCTCTACCTCTAAGCAACAGTCTATCTAACAAGCTTGTAGATAGAATAAAATATTTACTCTCAGTTGCACACATTTAAGTCCAAAGCAGAGCTTAAAAGGTGCATTTTAGATTCAGCTCCTAAGTTCTAGAAATCTTCAATCAAAACATAAAAACATCCAAGAAAAAGAGGTCTCTTTCCCTGTTGGACCATAAGACAAACTAAGGCTGACACAAAGATTTAGTATGCATCAGCGTCAAGATCACTTGCAAAATCCTAGCTGTCTCTGCCAAATGCTGAATCTGTGCTCAGTTACCTCTGGAAATGAGCCACCTATGTTGGAGCAGATGACTGAAAAGGACCCAGACCCAGAGACGTTCAAGCTGGTGCACACAAGGAAGTTTCTCAGCTTCCAGGGCAAGAGGTGTTCACGACTGCCTTTATCAGTATCTAGAGGCCTAGAGTGTTTGTGTGTAATGACAGATAGCTCCTGCAAAACTGCACTTCCAATGCACCTCTCCTACTGCACTATTTGCTTACACTTTATGCACGCAGTCTTCTCTGGCAGACACTAAATCTAGCCAGTCGTGTGAATTGTGATGAGACTAATCCAGCCCCAGCTGTCTTTAAATGCCTGAATGAGTCCTTCCTAAGAGAACTCAAACACAGGATGGAAATGGAAAGTAGCTGTTATACTTTTCAGTTTCTACAAAGAGCAAAGCGTGTAATTTCCAAGGCACAAAAGACATGCAAACTTAGATGGGAAACACATCCACGCTACATGGATGTTATGTCCAAATGTTATACGTGTTGAAAATCTCCCTCAAGATATCATCTCCTTTTACACGTCACCACAATTACTTGTCATCACTCATATACATCAAAATTCAGAACAATTTACCTGGAGTTCTAGCAAAATAAATGTCTGAAAGCCCAACAGAAAGCACTTGAACTGACATCAAAAGAATCTCATAAGGCCAGTGTTTGGACAGAAGGTAAGGGTCTGTGTAACTCAAAATCTTCACTGCCAGCTTGTACAGATGAAGTTTTGAGACTTTGAAACACAGTATTAATGTGTCAGCTTCCCCTAAAGAGTTTACAAAAAACATTTACAAACATGCATATGCTATAATAGCACCAAAAGCAAGGTCCTAATTTTTAAGAACTACAAATCAATGTACATCTACAAAAAACCATAAAAAATGTTCTTTTAATGAGAAGATGCATATCCTTTTACTACTGACTTTCCAGTTGTCAGACTGCCCTGAATTAAAATGCAAACCTGAATGACAAAGTAAACTGGGACACACTGTTCAAGAGCACAAAACCAGAGTAATCACTGTTTTCACCAGTGAATCCCTGTGCTGCACTGGGAGTGAGCAATGAGCCGAAGACCTCTCTCTTTGTGATCAACTCAAATATATCATCGATGAAAAGCATCCAGTATAGTTACGGGCAAAAAGATTTCTGCATCTAAAATTCAAGATTTATTCTTTAGTCTGACAGCTTCAGCTTCTGAAAGTTTGTTTCAAACTCTGAAAAGCAACTCCTGGGTCTGTAATGACTCATCTCTTACTCTCTGAAGTTTTGTTATCATGCACTTACAAGTATAAAATAAATCACTGACTTTCATAACTGCTACTGCAGTCACAAAGAGCTAGAGAAGAGCTGGATGTGCTTGGAGGGTTTCTTCTTATGTTTATATTCACCACAAATAACAGCTCATAAGGCAAGGTAGATGAGATGCCATTGATCCACTCTTTGCTATTTTTTCTCTCTCAGAAACTGAGTACCCAATGAGCATGGAAGGAATTTCAGCACATCCTAGGCTCGAATTTAAGTTTAAAGCCATTTTCACACCCATGTCACATTGTTCAGATAACAGAGGCACGAGTTAGTCTACCTTGTGTTCTGTGTGCACCTGATTTTACAATCAAGATAGGCAAGGAAGAAAACAATCACCAATCCTCTTCAAAACATTTTTAAAGTGTACTTATTTATAATTTCAGATACATCCCTCTGAAGTTAATGGAAAAAAAAAACAACCTGAGGATGAGCCTAGGTCAGGTAATATTGCTAAGGGAAGATTTTATTCACATAAAATGAGTTCTCTGCAAAAATACTGTGTAAATATGCTTCAGTTAGTTGTAGTGATGTGGAACTTAGTGGCAAAAAAACAGAGCAAACTATGTGCATAACAACTATTCCCTAAACTGTGCCCCAATAACACTATAGTAAGTGAGCTTTATAAACTGTAAATGGGTTACCTAACCTCTTTTGTAGCTAGACAAACTATTGAGTGCTTTTCTATGAGTTGGAAGTTCCCCGCTCTGTTTCTACCTTTCCATTTCATGCCCACTTTTGAATGTATCCTTCATTGAAAACCAAAATAATTCTGCCTTCGAAGGTAAGAGGCATTTGAATGGCTACTTGCAAAGCCTATCGACTATGGTTTAAAAGCTTTGCTACTCCACTCAGGATTCACAAACCTCTATTGGTTTGTTAGTGCCAACAGCCATTAGAGGTTTGCCGGTAGGGGTTATAACCTCAGAAGCAAAGAATCTCTTTCAATTTACACACCTGAAAACCTTGTTAAGGAAAGTCTCTGGCTGGAAAACCATATGTGCACCACATGACTGAATCAGAAGGATCGGGGGGAATAATCCTAAAAGTATTCAGGTACCAAGAGGGCTTCTGGGGCAAGATTTGCAACACAGCACATAAACTGTATTAACAGTCAGTTCTGTAGGGCTGGCTAGAAGCAACACGTGAACTTTGTAATAGCAATTTACCTTAGCAGAGCTTGTAACACTTCACAGAACAGTCTGTCCTGACACCTTTTTGTAGATTCACTGTGAAATATATATATGGCCTAGACCAATGAGATGCAATCAGTGGAACCAATAAAGCTAGAAATTCACTGCAGATTTTGAAGTGCCATTTTTGCACAGTCACTTTGCAGTAACAGAACTGAACCACCATAACTCTGCCCTTCAAAGCCACTACGCACTAAAGGTTTGGAGTCCTTTAAGAGAACGCTGATCACCTGGACATCAAAGGAGGTGCTTCAAGATTTTTGATAAAAATAGAAGTAAAAGAACTGTCTGAACATTTTACCCCTCTTTAATCTTCTGAATTTATCATTACCTGAGGATCAGCACTGTTTCTGAGCAAGATAATTAAACATTTGGAAACTAATATTGTTTAATCAAATAAAACAATTGCATCACCTGAATGAGTAAACAGTTTTCAAACTGGGCTAAAAAGCTTTCCTTCTAGTATCTTAATATGCATAGATTTAGAATTGGCTTTTACTTACAGCATTAAATTGAAGGTTAGTTTATTATACACATACAAAAAGAGGCTGTGGTCAACTGCTACCTACCAGTCCTATAGAAATTTCCCCTACCATCTGATGAGAGAATAAGCCATTGGTATGCAATGTTAATTAACAACATTGTTTCTGAACAGCAAATCTACAAGAAAAACAAGTAATGACGTAGATCACATTTCTCCTTTACACTTAAAACACACATGGCAACCTACAGAAGATCTATATATAAATGGAATGAGAATTATAATCTACCATAAGCGCCGTCAGCAGAACACTTGCAAATATATTCCACACCCCTTCTTCATAGCTGAACTCCATTTCTAACAGCTACTACATTTTCAACAGGCAAGCAGTGCATATACTAATGGAAGCAACAGTTTCTATGCACAAAACCCCATGCAGCAAGAGCAAACGGTGCCCTGCTGCAGCACAGCTGCAGAACACACCATGCCAGCCCATGGCTCAAGGGCTGCAGCGTTTCCCTTCACTCGGTTTTGCAAGCTGTGACTTATCAACCATCAGGACAGCACCGAAGTCTGTACTGCTGAGGCTCAAATAAAACATCAGAAAAGAGGCTTATCAGAGGTTTGGTATTACTGTGTGAAAAGACAGAAGAGTATAAATAATATCTGCAGGATTGAAAAACAGAAGAGTTTAATCAAGTACCATAAAACATCACAATCTAATTAAACCTTCTTCTACAAGAAAGATGTTTCACAAAGGAAAATCCTGAGATTTTCTCAGTTTTGAAATTCCTGGTGGCAATGAATTTTCAGACAAGGAGAGTATCACCAGAAAATGCCCAGCATTTCCAAGATAGATTTCAGCAGGGAAAGACAAACCAGTTCTGTGTTGACAGGAGGTAAACCAAACCACACATATTTAAGAGAATTCACTACTGTATTATTCCTGAGCACAAAGCTATTGCTGACACGCTAATAAACTGCTGGGTGCTATCATCAGTAATGTTTCCAGCTACAGAAAACACTGCCGTTAACTGATGTTTCCAGAAAACTTGGCACTCATCAGTATTGATAACCAGATACCACGCTATCTCGGGAATCTGTATTTCAGTTCTCCAGCAAAGCTGCATTAACAGTGGTTGCTCTAACTTCGTGCTTTTTAACCGCCACGAATAACTCAATCCACAGAGACCTTCAGAGACCAGTTCCCAGGACACAGGGATGCCATTTCACAGCAGCTTACTCACAGCAGGAATTTTTAAAGCACACAGGGAGCACCTTGGAGGTCACTGGGACTAACCCAGAGAGTAAGAGTGATACGGGTGCCTCTTTACAGGTCACTACCAGCACAGTAGTAGCAGGCTCCTTTTTCAGTTTTAATTGACCTGTGGATTATCAGTAAAGTAGCTGCATTATTTGATAAAATACCCATTAAAAATGTACTTATCACTGGGCTTTTTATTATCATTTTTCTCCAAAATATGCAAGATAGGCTAAAAGATTTCAATGAAGAAAACTTATATTCACCCAGGTTAGTTAAGGCTCCGATCACAGAACGTTACAGAATGTTTCTGCAATTTAATGAGCGCCTCTATCTGTAGAGTGCCCTGAACAGAATGCAGTTATTCAGAAGGAGAGAACAAATACTTTCACGTACCATTTGACTGCTGCTACAGCCTATACCACAACCCGAATGTCAGAACACAACATACACAAGCCTAAACATACCTCTTCTTACATCCGATTTTGTTTCATACAATTCAAGACTTAAAACATTAATCTAAAAGAACTCAATACACAGATCTCACTCAATGCAGTATGTTCAAATGCTTACTTGTTCTGGAAAGCATTCTCCCTCTTCCACTGCCATTTTCTGTGGCCAGATATGAAACCTGATGATTCAATTAGTTAACATTTTGGACACTGCACAAATGCTAAAAATAGCAGCCTCAGGAAGTGTTTTTCTTTCTCTTTTTTTTTTTTTTTTTTTAAGAACTAGGCACAGTGATTTGTTAGTATTCCCTTGGCTATTTAAATGGCAAAGTACAAGTGATTGTAAGACTATGAAGTTAGTAACAGAGCGTATCCCAGGATTCCTGGCTCACTTACCATATTTGCAGCCTCCAATCATTCCCCGTGCATGCAATCATGATCTGTGGAATACCCAAAATAGCTGCAACATCAGCTGATCAGAAAACCACTGCTGCTTGGAATCACTCATGAAACGAGCTTTTGTCATTCTGCTTATCAGCTCTTTCTAATGCAGACTACTTTGAACTATTTCTAAAGGAAACAATAACACCATTTTACACTCTGTGTGTTTTGAATACCACATATGCCAGCCTCCTACTCCATGGTAATTTTATATTTATTCAGATTTTCTGATGACTAATTGTTATAGATCTACATTGCTGGTTCTAGAGGCTACTTTCCTAACTAGAAGGCCAGTTTCCATATACTTCAGGTTCCAAAATTCAAGAGGTAAAAAGCTGTATCAATAACAAAACTGTTTTGTTTCAGAGGGATGCAAGAAAACTGCAATTTCAGCAAAGAAGACTTTTTCCTTTACAACGGAAGCTATTGCCAACAGCAGGAATTTACTTGCATGCTTCCCTGTAGTTCTTCTGAGGGAACGAAGTGTTTACCTGTCCTCGGCTCACCGCAGGCACCTGCACAGCACACACAGCTATGAGGATCCACCCTGCCTGCGTGACAGCCCACCACAGGCTGTACCCTGACACTGGTACAGCAGAACAAGGGGTAAGATGAGAACAAAAATAACAAAGCTGTTCTGTTTTGTCAGACAAGGCATGTCCAGTGCTTCATCCAGAAATATAGAAATAATCTCTATACAAAGTTTCATGAGCTTAACTTCCATGCAACATTTCTCCATGTCTGTGACGACTCAAATTGAGCCGCAAGGCAGCAGCTCATTGCTCTTTGGTTATAATGCAGAGCTTGTTGCAAGTTATCTGTGCAGGCTTTTGGAAAGCAAAAGATGTGAGGCCTAGATGTATTGATAAGTAATAACATGGGCCACACACTCAGGTGATCTAGCCTGGAATGACTTTATTAATATCACTGACAATGCTCTCTAATTACTACCAACAACACTCTGTTTCTGCACAATTGTGCTTATGGCATTTCAGTATCTATGACTAAGATCCACTTCTGCTAGTGACTAAACACTGTTAACTAAAGTTAACAGCAGTCTGCAGGGGTGGAGAAGCCTTCCACCTCAATTTAAGTAAAAGATGATGACCAAGCCAGTTCAAATGACTTTACCTCCCTGACACATCTGTGGCACAGTTCCCTGCAGCAAAGATTTCAATCATGTCTACCACAGCTACTGCAGCGATGGTGTTCTTGTGAGCTACCCCAGCAATACACAGCATCCTGAAAAATCCAATTTCTAAAGCTGAATTTAAAGTCACTATGTATTCTGAGGACTGAGAGTTATTTCAAAACGCTAAAATGAAACACCACAATTCTGGAGACCCAAGAGCATACAGCTACTATCCAGTAGTTGAATTTTCATTTCTAACTGAAGAGAGTCTTGTTCTGAGTGGAAGAGCCAGGTGCATGAACACCTTTCTGTTGCCTTTGAAAACTCGCTTAAGAGCAAGAAAAAAGGAAATATGGTGATTTCTGTAGTGGGATTCAAGGGAATCACATGGCATTTCAAACTTGCAGAGCAGTTCTTTGTGCCAATGAAAGTGTTAAGTTGGGCTGTTTTATGGACACTCACAAGAGCCCTGTCAGCAGACACAGCCCATTGCAGCATGGCAGCCCCTTGCAACCAGGCTCCCCTGAGGTGCAGCCCCTGGCTGGGCACTGTGACTAGGGACAAATAACTGGCAACCTGGAAGCTCTCCCAGAGATAAAGCACAAATTCCTTGGAAAGGAACAACAAAATTTTTTTGGAAAAGGCTTCAGCAGCCCCTGCATGTCTGGTTCATCCAGGGGCTGTGTCATTCACCCCTTGGGCAGCCCCCATCCTGCGCTTGCTGCCAGCAGGGTCTGGGCAGCAGCCCACTCCGCAGCACCTCCCTGCCCACAGCCTGCCTATGCCAGCTGCCACAGGCCCTTCGCCTTCAGCTCACCAGCTCCTGGCTCTTCAGCTTTGCACACATCTGTTGACATCAGTGGATGATCAGCCCAGATCATTGCCCATTAACAATCCTAGGTCAGGCTGTGACACCCACACAAGAGAAGATGCCTAATCATCTCTCCATTAATTTTAAAAGGGCAATGATCAGACTTACAAAAGAACAGCACAAAGAAAAATTACAAGCTTGCAGCAAAGTCATCTAAGCATGCTCCCCTCCATCAATTCAGCTCTGACAGTTCGTGTCATAAATCATAGTGACACTATATTTTTTTTAACCTCGTGGATCAGTTTTGTGGAATTCAGGATGAGATTTCACATGCATGCTATTAACGAATGGTTGTAAAGGAGAGGTGTGATATAAATGGCAAATCAATTTGTTACGGACCTTGGAAAAAAAAAAAATCAGGATCCTTTGGGTACTCTGCATCCTGAATTATGTGACCTGCACATTCCTACAGTCATTCTCAGCTTGGGAAGGAGAGAAGCCTTGGACACAGTCACGTACTAAGTAGATATGCAAGAAAAAATGATCTCAGCAATCAATCTTCTCCCCAC
Organism: Perdix hodgsoniae; assembly: GCA_035772895.1. Lineage (NCBI taxonomy): Eukaryota > Metazoa > Chordata > Aves > Galliformes > Phasianidae > Perdix > Perdix hodgsoniae. The sequence continues at coordinate 2,587,088 of JAPSGF010000046.1, read as the reverse complement.
TCCAAAAAGGAAAACCTAACAAAACCCCTTTACAATCTCAGTTACATGCAGATTTGGTACAGATGGAGGGCTCTCTTAAACAGAAGAGTAGAAATGTCCTTTTACATCATCACTACTCTGCTCCCAAACCAGATGGAGTGCTTATGATTACTGGCTTGAAAGCAACTTACAAACAAAGCAACACATGGCAGAATTCAGCAGGAAGAAAAACATGGTTTGACACGAAATACAGACAATACAAATATCTTCCCAAGTATGGAAAAGACGAGCTAAAATAGTTTACAGCGGTCTGTGACTACTGATCCTAATTTTACAACAAGGATAGAATTTTTCTTGTAACTGCAGTGGATGATATTTCAGACAGTTCTGAAAGGTAAAGGTATAAGAAGCCCACCAGAACAGAGAACATAGCTCTATGGTATTTCAGGCATCCTTTCAGAGAGGGAATGGTTGACACAATTACCGATGTCTGTTTATGCTGCTTACACCTACGGAGTCCTCAGTTGTAGGGACTTCATATATCTCAGAAAGCAGTGATTGTATCTGAGATACAGAACATTAATATCTAAAATCCTTTCCTAATCACTAAAGAACTGCTAACCAAGACTTTACAGAGTCACAGAATCGCATTTAAAATGTGATTTCAAATGGCATTTCAACTGCAGGTATTACAAAGGTTACATACAGCACCTAGCTGTGCAAGAAGCAGCCCTCTGGGACCCACCGGCTACAGGTTCACATGCCAAGTCAGAGAAAATGCAGACTGCATACAGTAAAAGAAATTAAGAACCTCACCAGACAAACTGCCCCATTCCTCTAAGAGAACCCCCCCAGTGTCACACTCCTCACCCCTGTGGATCTAGATTCTAACAGGTTACAACTTCAAGAAAAGCACATTTACTCATTGTACTCCAATTATCAGATTCATGGCTACTGAGAACATACAGTCACAGCAAAATAAATATATCGTGTCCTAGTTGCAAAAGAGTCAGCATCATCTGGGTACAGAACCAACATCCGTCATGAAAATACTATGCTTGCTATACTACCATTCAAACATTGCCAGCTCAGTTCATTTGCTATTAGAAAACAGTCACATAATTAGGCAGAAGCATAAAATAAAGAAAAGAGAAATTGAAAAAATAAGGATAGAAAAAAAGCCCTCCACATATTAAGTCAAGGTCATGCAGCAAGATTAAAATACTTTTATTTTTCCTAGAGAATCTTATTTCTGCTCTTTCATAATATATTGCTCCTGAAGAGGAAGTAGCTACAAAACCTGTAAATCCTTTCACTGTTTTCCTTTAGCTATTTTTTTTCTTAACTTTGACAAGAGTGATCAACTGCTATCACCCCAAATAATCTAAAGCTCTGCAGAATTAAGAAAGGAAATCCCCTCACTTCTGCTAACAATATTTAGAATGTTTCTTTAAGGGCTTTCCAAATGACTGAACAGAACGCCCACAGTCTCATCCTATTCTTCCTCAAGAGTAGCTAAGATCAAATCTGAAAGACTGAAATATGACCACTTTTAAAGAATAGCCTGAAGTAATTTCACAGGTCTCCAAATACTTCAGAACAGCATGCCTCTAAACTAGCCCTGCTGTGACCTGTGAAATTCAGCATGCTACAGATATTCCAAATGAAATGCATGCACCAAAGTGCTGCAGTGTTTACTCTATCAAGATCCGTAACAGCTCCCATTACTTCACCATCAGCACTCTGCCTCCCCAGGACATACAGCAGGGCAAAGGGGCTCTCAGGATTAAGGGCTAAAGTAAGTGCTACATGCATGGCATGAACGGTATGCACAAAGAATGTGAACTGCTATCTACAAAACCACTTTAAATTCCACTTTTTAACCCTGTATTGTTCTCTTATCCATCAGAGTACAGTTACATCATTTGCATTCCAACCTGCTAATCTCAGGCTTTGTTGAAGAGCACTTTTTGTTTCATTTTCATCCCTTATTTGTAGTTTCCATGCTCAAATTCTAAAGTTCCTCCAATTTTAAACTATCTTGGACCTGGAGCACCAGCAGACTGTTCTTCAGAATAACCCTATCCCCTGTGAACAGGAAGAATTCAGACCAGGTGGAATATAGACTGGTAGATAAACCTGAACTTCCTGTCCAAAATAGATTATTCAGGGCTTCCACCACTGCAACTCGAGCAATTTCTTCTCATCAGTAGCATTAGCTCACCTTTTCAATATATTGATTGATTGTACATGTGAAAGGGTACATCTCCAACCTCTATTCTTGAGAGACTCAAAAGATGATTTTGCAAAACCACTGCAGCAATATCACAGCAATCCCATAATCAGCCACTGTGTGAAAATGAAGCTCAGATAAAATTTTTCAAGGCAACTTCTTGCCATCAACGCCACTCTATGCTCTCCAGATCATAAAGAACTGAAGGGAGCAGTAATTTTAATTACATCCATCCTCTAAGGGCCAGAAAGAACAGTCTCTGTTAAGCCAGATAAAATTATTTGGCTATATTATTATTTCCTTCTCTCCCACTGATGCAATCTTCATCACCTAACATATACCCATGTCATTTCTTTTTTTCCATGGAGAACACCTCAACAAGCCTTTGGAAAAACCTGGGGGAATAAAGCTGTGACCTGGAAGAAGTGTATACATAATCATCATGATGAAAATCACACAATCGACTCCTGGACAAATTGACTTGACACCATCATGCTTGAAAAGTAACTACTAGAAGCCAATTAGGAGGGGGAAAAAACAAACGTCAGAGGCTCCAGGCAGCTCTGTGTTTAGTAAAATCACAGACCTCACATGAACTGTCAGAGATGAGGGAAAGAGGAAGGGCAAAGTACTATATATGGCAAGCACAAGGAGACATGGCAACAAACCTTCCTAGATCATCTTGAAGCATTGCTGATGATTGCAAATTCTGTGCTGATTAATGATGGCTTGTTGCTTGCCATGAGCCTAGTTCCAAGTCATGCTGAAAATTGGAATTTAGTACAAAATTGAAAATGCCAACTGCCTTACTCTTCCTCTGAAATACTTAACTGGAGCACAGAATCCACACAGTGGAGTTTCCTTGGATCTGAGCAGCAATGCACAGCATTTTCAGTAAATAGGCAACTTCTACTCTTTAAATAAATCAATAAATACTACCAGTGGGCTAATGAAATCAGTAGCTGGTGATTGTCTCCACAGGTGTGTGGGTATACAAAAAACAAACACATTTGGAAGAATATATCAAAAACTTAACTAAAAGAATTGCAGGAATATTACGTGATACATACAGTCCATTTGTATATGGCAGCCATATGACAACAATTTGGCTTTTAGTCTGAATCCCATTTCTAGCCATATTCAATATCCCAGTATTGCCAGGAACAAAGAACTAATCATAAGATTCATGGTGACAACAGCAAAGTGTTTTGTACTAAAATTCAGTTAAGCACCAGAAATGTGACTGCTGGCAAATCAGCTGTTCCAAACACACCCTCTCTCTGTTGTCTATCTTTTAGGCTTATTCTGAACACAACTGCAATACAAAGCCTCAGAACTGCCAGATGGTTTCAAAATGCTCAGACATGGTTTCTGCTCAGAAGAGATTTCTATCGTGTACTACGTTCCAAGAACACTATTGCAAAAGCTGTAGTTGTCCAGGATATCTGATAACTGAGTGTCTTCACAGCAGATTAATCAAAAAGCAACTCCACCAGCCATCAGTATTAATTATTTGACTATCCTCTTGACTTTCTTTGATCCTCTACGGGAACTATGCCAATTGAAACAGACATAGGCTTTATGCAGAGAAATATCAAGAACAGCATTCAAGTTTATCAGCTCATCACGGGAATAATGTCATGTGAGATGTCCAAAGTGTTGTGAAACAAACACAATCTAACCCATACATCACTTACGGTATAACATTATATATACTAAGACTTTTTCTTATTGATGGTGCACTGCATTATTCAATGAAAAAAACTGAACCACTGGTTTAACTATAACTAATGATTTTAATCTGTTTTTGAATGCAATTAGGATAATTTGATGGAGTAGGATTATGACCAGGGCTACTAAACAACAATTAGCCTGTTAGTCATTCCAGATGTATAGACAGACTATGGCCAAATTATACTACTATAAATACATGTGCCAATACAAGGTAAAGCTTTCTAAGAGTACAGCACGGGAATAACTTGCTTGTGAAGTGATTGGATTCCTAATACATACAGGCTTTAAACACGCCGGACAAAAAAAAGAAAAAACTGATAAAAGAGATTAATAAAGATGATTTTAGCTTTGGTAAGGAGGTAGATTAATGGTTGTTTTTGAAACCACATCCAACACTATTTTTAATGGTTGTGCAAGACATAGCAGAACAAGAGCTCCCCTGCAGGCAAAGTGCCCTAAAAGCTCATAGAGACAGTGAGAAGTCAAAATAAGATGCCACTGAACACAAAAACTTATCAATTCGAAGTCAGCCTGAGCCTTGCCTACAGTCACAGTTTGGGACACTGTGCTGCTCCTGCAGGGCCACAGCTTCTGTTCTGCAGTGCTTTGCCTGTAAAAAAAATACAATCTGCCCAGCAATGGGCCAAAGATTGCTATACAGTAAGCATAAGCTGTTACTAACAGCTTTTAACAATTAAAATAACTTGCCAAGTCACCAAAAAAAAAAAAGACCAAAATCCACCGTCAACATGCAGTGAGTTCAGTAGGTTCCTCCCTCCCAACTTCCTTTTTTAAGGTGCTATCATCTCCAAAGAAAACGCGCGCTGGGGAGAAAGCACCATGAGCTACACAATCTGAAGTGTGATGTCCCTTTTAAGCATGGCCACAGCAAATCCTCAAATGATTTCTCTTAACCTTCTCTTTGAAATACCAAACGGCATAAAAATCAAGGAGTAGACAAATTATGAAATGATTTATATAACACACTGAATTTCCAGCTTCTGTGAGGTCAGTGTTTTGGTCAAATATGAAACTGTCCCACAGCGTTGACTGCACGCTGAAAATTCTGGGTAGCAAATACAAGAAAATCTCCTGACTGCTTCGTCCTCAAATCTTAGGTGGGTGGTAACATCAGTCATATTGCCTTTTCTGCATTGAGGTCATGCAGCAATTTCCCCTAAACAAAGGAAAACAAATAAAAAGCACTCTTCTCATCAAGATCACCACTGCTGACGTACTGCTGGGGGATGAGGACAGCTAAGCAAATTACATTCCAAACAGGACTTACATTTGTCAGCACCGATGTATAAATGTGTCTCTCAGCTCTCTCTCACCACAGTGTTGGCAACTTGGCTAAATATTAACACTATCCTTCAAGCTACTGGTTTTACATCTCTTTATGTATATTATACACGATGATGGCCATTAGCACTAAAAAGGAACAGAAGAGGGCAGCTTCAGTGCATCATATATGTGTCCCTAGGAATTAACAGTGGGGGAGCAGGTGGAAACTATAGGATGTAAAATTCCTAAACACAGAGTTGAGCTTTCCAGACAGTACAGAGATTTCATTACACTAACTTGCTGTGTAATACATTCTAACTATACCACAGGTATTTTATGCAACAAGATAACTTTCACTGTACAGCAAAGCAGCTCTCCTAAAACTTCTTCAGAAATTAAGGATGCCTTTTCCTGCCTTTATAGGCAAACTACAAAAAATCCACAAGTATTAAAAGTCTTTATGAAGAATCCATATACTTGCAGTGCTTTAACTCACATGCATCACACTTTATATATCTAATGGTCAAGTTATATTTATCAAAATGTATTTCAAACTTTATATGAGGTTAGAATACAACTTAACTGTTTTGTTTTTTTTTTACCTGGCTTAGGTAGCTATGATGAGTGATTAATAAATCAGTGATTATACCAGTGAAAACAGGCTCGTGACTTTCTGACAACCAGTTTCATACCAAATGCTTTGAACAGATGCACAAATGCACCTTGCAATGACAGCATCATACACGCAGCCATGTCAATAGCGCACACGGCCATATTTTCTTTCTCTAACCTACTTAGGTTTGTCCCACTCACAATGCATTTCTTTTCCTTGAGAGTAGCTGCCATAGATAGCTCTCACATTTCCCTTCCTCTTTGTGAACAGTTAATTATTATCTGATGTTAAATAGCTTTCGCACAGCTTCTGAAATTACTGTATAGCAGTAGTATTTCTCATATCTGTATTGCCAACACGATGCTTCAGCAAAAAGCAGTCCCTTGGCAGGACTAACTAGCTAGTGTTCACACTGAATTATGGAGGAGGCAGCAGCTGCTATATTTAGGGCACTGAATATCTTCTTCCATTATAAATCTATTTTACAGATTTCAAAACTCATGGCTGCCTTTTCTGACTGATCAGAATCCTTTTCAGCTGTAATTGAAAAGCTGATCATTAAATCAGCATTCATTTTTCTCTAGTTACCTATTTGCCTTAATAAAATAAAAATCAAACGTAAACGCATCAAAAGATGCTGAGGTCCCACTGAGAAGCTGCATCAAGGCTCACTGCATGCTGGGACTCAAGGACTGTCATGGGGAAGGGTGGCAGCCCACAGAACCTGCGGAGACGGGGATCCTCCAAGCACCACTCCTGTGACATGGGGAAGGGAGGTTGGTGGGTGCACGGCCTGGCTGCACCCGCTGCTATCAGGAAGCAGCGCGCACCTTGGTGCTGCAAGCTGACAACATAGGGCTAAAATCACAGAGAACAGAATACCTTTTCCTATGGAATAAAAATCTCTAATTTTACAAAATAAAATGTTGGAAGACAACAAAACCCAGACATTTAAGGCGTTGCATAAAGCTTTCTCCTGGAAAGCACGCCACAGTTACCATAAGCAAGATTTTCCTATTTATCCTACTTATGGCATTTATTTGTTATCACTAAACATTTTCTGAGCAAGATATGAATAGTTAAAATTTCGTTAACACACAGATGGCACTTCCTTACTCTTCCCCCACCCTTAAAATACACAGTAGCACTTAACATTACTTTAGTACACAATAGTTTATGGAGCAGCCCAGTGCTTTTCCCAAAAAGATTCTCGCATCCCAATAGCATGCTGGATCTTACTCACTAAAAATGAAACCACATCCTGTGAATTTCCAGGACAAGCCATTGAACCTGTATCTGTAATTTCTGCGGATAATCCCAGTACCAAAAGTGTTTCTATGTTGCCCAGTTCTTCTCCTCAGCAGCAGCTAACAAGCTCTGATCATTCTGAGGCTGTCTCACATGAGCCAAGGCTTTAATGCGGTTTTTAAAAGACATCAAAAAAACATTATAAGTGTATCACTGATCCAACTTTTCTTTGGATAAAGTTCTCCAATAACTTACCTATTATTTTTGTAATGGCACAAAATGTAATAGATCTTTTCAAAGACGCTTCCATGTTTAGACAATTCTGCGCATGAGACCACATGCAGAGAGTTAATGTTTATCAACTATCTATTAAAATATTCCCCAGTCTAATGTGTTCAACACACAGACATCTAGGCTGCTGGGCTTAGAAGTGCATTATAGTTTCGATCCTGAATTTAAACAAAAGAAAGTTATGGACCTCATCAAATGGATTTTACTGGCTACAACTGGCTACAGGGCTAACAAACTCTCGAGACAAAAAGCAGGATAACCACAAAGACAAAGATGTCTTTTTCACTATTAGTAAAGACTGCTTAGATCTGCACGTACCACTCCTGCTCTAAGTTAGGAAAAAGCATGTATGAATTCAAATACAGATTTGATGGAAACTTGCACGTAATGTATTCACACTGTCTAGCAAATAATCATGTGGTCTGCAGCATACAAGTACTCTTTCCACAATAATACTGGATCTCATTTGAAATTTAACAGCAGCCAATTTAAGAGAAGGGAATGACTTCCATTTTGATTTGAGTTGCAAACACCATCTTGGGGAACTAGAAAGCCTGTACATCAGAAGAAGAGAGGTTTACAAGCTCCTCTCAGTATCTGATAGGGAATGCCACCTGGCCATAGAACAAAGAATAAACAAGAGTAAAGCTATTTATTTATCTCTCCTGCTCCAGACTCACGTACAAATGAAAAGCAGCTTTTTTCCTACCTAAAAAATTAAGGACATTTTGTCTCTTCCTACCCGCATACAAAATGCCGTGGGGGCAGCACACTGATATATTCGCTGGCAAAAAAATTGAAGATCAGATTCCTGAGGCTATAACAAGAAACTACAGCCTCTCCATAATGTAGAGTTCAGCTCCATTTCCCGCTCTTCTCTTCCCTCTCTATCTCACGGTACCATTATAAACTGTCATTTCTGATTTACAGAGCAAATGTCTTTCTCCCTAGATGAGGGTACTTTTTCACAAAAGCTCAGCTCAAAGGCTTAGTATAATATTGTCTGGCAAAAAAAGCTCGCACTAGGTGCATATGTAACCTTTAGAATAGTTATGTTGCATTTGGGCGATGGCTGATGTCATTCTACAGGCTGGATGAGAAGACATTTTCTTTTTAGATGAAAATAGCATATACATGATGAAAATGAAGGAAACGTAGATATCTATGGAATTTTAAAGAAAAAAGTCACATGCAAACTTTTGTGGTCTATTTTTAATTCCTAAGCACAGGTATTAATAATGATATTATTAATATTATTGTATCCATCAGAATTCAGCAGACAACTCTCTTGCTCCTACACAATTCCATGGAACTATTTGAGATGTAAATAGAAACAAAAAAGCTCTCCAACAAGGGCTAGTTCATCTATGAATATTAAACAGAAACAAACCCTCATGGGAGCTATGACAGACTGCTCCAGAATGGAAAACCATGTCATTACTGACATGAATCATATTTCCTAAAATTAGTGGGAAGAAAATGTTCTTTTAAAAAAGCACCATCCATGTGTTTAATAGCAAATCAGTATGGGTGACCCAAAGATATATTTGTTATTCTTGTCTTCATTATTAGGATTCTTGGCCAAATTACACAGGGAAAGTAAACACCATTCTACATTTTCGCTATCAATTACTTCAGCACTTGAATCTAATCTTACTAAATGCATACAAGGTCAAAATCTCACTAATGAAAAGCACAGAAAAAAAGAAGCAGAATAGGTGGGCAGATGGAGCTTTGCCTCTTGTGACAAGTGCTGGTGGATGTGCTGCTCCTGCCATGGTTCTTCTGCTTCTTTTAGCCTATCGTGTAAAGCTATAGCATGTGAGAGAGTTAACTGTGATATCAGGAAAAACACTGTTCCCTAAAAGAATGACAAAAAAAGAGAAAGAAGGTGGACCTATTAGGATGATGTGTGCACTTTCAAACATTCTTGAAGCTTCAGCATTAAGTTGGTTTAGATTAGGAGTTAAATTTGGGTGTTGAATTTGCAAAAAGATTGTACAAATGCATTATCACTTAAAAATTCACTGGACATAAATGCAGCACGTGTCCCACTGTATATGCAAATATATCTGTACATGTGTGAATTTGCATTAAAAAGCTCCCTTGCATTTTTATGATGTTCTATTTTACTTATTACTGGTAAGAACTTGGATCAAGCACAAAACCCCTCTGCATCTCACAGGCTCCAAAGATCTCAGTTTGCCTTTTGCAAACTTAGAGCAAAATGGATGCCATGGCCAAATTCCAGCTCGGGAATTGAACTCCCCTTCAGCCACTTCCCAAAGCAGTGGTAATTACTCACAGCATTCTTTATCCACTGACACCAGCTACTGGCTACCTTTGCTGCTAGACATCTGGTATTTTCAGCAACAGCGTTAGAGGTTCCTTGTTTTTTGTTTGTTTTTACTTCAAGCTCTAGCAGAATACCAGCTATACACAACTTGCTACAAATTATATTCTTTCATTGGTGAAGACCTTCAGGATTCTTTCAATTAAAGCAAATGTGTTTTTTTGTTTGTTTGTTTTCCTATTAAAAATACAGTGGATAATGACAGAAATCACAATGAAAAGATGTGAACAGTGGCAACAGGTAATAACACTGGCAACATTCATAACCTCATGTCTGCCTGCAAAGTTCATACTAAGAGCTTTGGACTTTCTATTAACACTTTCCATTGCTTTTCAACTCAGTGTACCTTGAATAGGTCCCATATGATCGGAAATCATGCCTCTGTAATTTCAGCTCAGCAGTTAGGCAGTAAGTCCAACCCCAGCCCTACCTGGCTTAGATTTCTAGCAGTAAAGAAGGATGGTCTTGTTATTTTTTGAAAGACACACCTAAAGCTACGTAATAAATATAAGCCAAGGGATAACATGGAAAACTTCTGGGAATTTATGTAAAAATATAATTCTTTCTGCTTTGGGTACAGTTTTATTGATGATGTTACAAGAACTGCAGAATAAAACAACTTTGTGAGCTCCTCACACATACTGTACAGAAAGAGCAAATTGGAATTTGTGCTTTATAAATATATGTCTGGCTTGTTTTTTGTGTTTTTTTTTTTTGGTTTGTTTTGCTTTTCTAAATGCAGTCAGCTGGCTGAGCTTTAAATAGCACCATTGCCAACCAATACTTTACAGCCCTCCAGCACAGGTGTTTACTTCCCTTAGGCTGAATAACAAACTCATTGGCATAAATCACAATATTCTGTTAAGCTCCCTCTCAGGCCAGCGTGGCTATGAGATATCCTCTGGGAGGATATGATCTGGCTGCATCAGAATGAGCTATCACAGCCTGGACTCAGGGGTGCTGCATATCAACACACACAAAAGAGCCTGGTGCAGGCTGACAGACTGCTCATCCTGGGTAGCTTCAGTGGTTCAGTTAAGGTCCCCAGAAAGGTCAGCCAACCAGCAGGGACATCACTGACCTGCTCCACGGAGGAGCCCAAAACAACTCCTGGAGATATCACTTTCCACTGAGGGATGTGCAGGTCTTCGTTGAGATGCCGTGACTCCTAGGTTTGCGTTCCACTTCAGAGATGCTCAAAACAAAGATGCTCCCCCTCATTTGGGATATCTGACCTGAGGAAGTACATATGCTTCTCCATTTACACAAAGGCAGCATAACAACAGCAAAAACTAAACTGAAATATCTCAAAGAGATTTACGGATTTCATTTACCAGCTGCATTTAACTGTTAAATGACTAATGGGTTAATTCCCTCTCTGGCACAAAGCCTTTACTCAAATTAATGTGAGACTTTGTAAGCCATTTTCAACAACAACAATAAAAAAAATAGGGGAAATAGTAAACTTGTCCAGTTTATGTTTAAAAAAATAAGATTCTGGTGGAGTAATATTTTAGATAGTCCCCTTGGAAAACAGAATCAGCCACCATCAGTCCTAATGTTCTGTTTCGAACAGCAGCCCAATAAATGCAGTAACATTTCCCTTCCTTCCCACTCCATCCTGCTGGCTTCCCAGCCACTGAATCATGGCTCTCCTTCGTTACTAAAATGCACACCAGAGATGCTGATTAGTGTTCCAGATACTTGATAACAGCAACAGTAATCAACACCTCTCCCTAAATCTGCCTATAGAGGAAGTTATGGCCCTGTCCTCTTGGATACAAGTCCTGCTACAGTGATCTATGGCTTTAATACTGCAGCTAGATTGGATTAGTGCAGAGCATTCTTCTTTAGTTATTCCTTGCCTTCTGCTAATACACAGTATGGCTGTGCCACTGCTGCTGTCTGTCTGCTGAGCTTCAAAGTACTGGTTCTGGAAACTAAAGCTCCAGCTACTTTTGGATCAGGCTGCCTGATCCACGCTCCCACAGCCATCCCACAGAGCAGCCAGGGCTGCCTCTCTCGTCAACAGAGCTCATGTATACAAGCTGCTGCCACTAGCTAGCTCAACTGCTTTGGGACTTTGCTGGGTTTTTGTTTGTTGGTTGGTTTCAGAGCCACAGTGGAAAAATACTTTCCCTCAGCAGCTAAGAACTGCATGTGGACTCTCCTAGGGGAAACCACAATATGGAAGATTCAGGTTTTGGCCTCAGTTTTACAGATATCACCACACATATGCTTAGCTATAAAGCTAAAAGCCATCTCCCAGAAGCTTCACGGCACAGGTGCAGGCAAACTTCAGCCAATTCCTTCTATTTATTTCTTTGATGTTTAATTTATAAACATATTCTTTTATTTCTGTGCTTTGTAACACAAGACAAGTCCCTACAAATTTTTTTGGGTACCTGTAAAAAAAACATACTGCATAGTAATACTGCAAATTGACTACAGCTGAATTTATCTTCACCAGTACAGCTTGTGCTGCACTATAAGACAACCAATTTTAAGACAACATCAATATTAGAAATCCCAGCTAGGTGCAGCAGCCTAATTGGATTGACTTTACTTTGCATTTTTTGCAGGATTAGTTTCTTTACTTTTATAGGAACACAGTGACAGACATCTTTCAGTACACCAACGTGACACGCAATCAACAGTCTCAAAAAACCACATGCAATTATAGAACACTTTCTTAGCAAGCATATCCTCCTTCTTACTACTTATGTGAAGAGCACACTGTTCAAAACCTAACCAATGCAGTTTATCAGGTTTTGACACAGAATCTCTCTGGACATTGGGATTCCATCTCTGAAAAGGAGCACAGCAGTGGTCAGAGCTGCCAGTGAGCTTCCCATACCAGTTATGCTGAGCTGTGGCATGGGCACCATTACCTCAGGCCAGCCAATGAGACCACCTGTACCAGCAGCAGCTGGATGAGAACAAAGGCAATGCTCTGTTTCTCTTCTGCTGCGTTCCATATAGGATGAGGAATAAAAGCAGCACAGCTTCGGTCTGCTGAGATCACCTCTTGGTGAGCACAGAACAGGCAGGCGAGGGCATATTGAAAAGCCAGCAACTCCCTGGGCTTCACACTTGTCTCTGGCTGGCTCCAGGCTGAAGGCAGGCAGCCAGCAGCATGCATTAGGATCACAGATTTAGGTAGGACACTGCCTGTCTGAATAAAGCACAAGCATCTGAGAGGATCTTTTGCACACAGAATAGTGAGAGGCACTTTATTTCTTTGTGACTTAAAGCTCTGACCATGACTCAAGTGCCTTGGGAGTCACTATATCAAACTGTCTCATCCAAGGCTTATCCCACCAGGGCCTGACCTTCCCTAAACGATTCTCTCCAGACTCAGGGCTATCCCTGCTCACATAAACTGCAAACTGAAGACTTTTTGCCAAATCAAGGTGCAAGGCTGTATCTTTCTGGTGCCTGATATTTTCTTCAGCACACAGAGGGGGAACATGAAAAGGCCCTTTCAGTGCCTAAGTCTGGCAGGGATGACTGGGGCTCCGACATCCTGCTATCCACAGCCATGTTACTACTGCAGCATCACCTTAGCTACACCAGCAGTGGAAGAGCAGCCAGATGACCCACATTTGGAGGCAGGACCTACTGACCTGAGTGAGACTGCTCAAGCCCAGCATCAGCCAAATTAAGCAACTTCAGAAGAGCTGTTTTGAAGCTGTAAACGTGCTGACCAACACGTGCTGCTGTGGCTCCTGCTCTCCCCGGCAGAATGCGGAAGATCAATACAGTTTGCTGCATTAAGCACATGCAGTACCTTGGGATCCTGCCTTCCCTGGGCCATGCAAAGAATCCATGCATGCCACCAGGTCAGCTCTTCCAGAGCCCACATATTCCAGCAAGATCCAGAGCATGAAGGCAGCTGGGGCCACTTATCACTCAACGCTGCTTCTCACCCAGGGGACAAGGTGTGTGAAGGGCTGCACAACAGCTGTACTCTGGTTGAAGCTCGCAGTCTCCAGTTCCAGCGTAGGTATGATTCTATGACAGCAATCTCTTACTTCCAATCATCTCATTGACTCATCGCCTTTTTACTGCACAGATACTCCTTAGCTCTCCCTGGGTGACCCAACATACTCTATAATAATTAGAGAAATCAGGTCTTTTCCACTTTTTTTTTTTCCATTTAAAGCAGCAAGAGGGAAAAATTCACCTAACAATAAATAATCCATGGGCTTTTAATGGGGTTTGCAAATGAACAACTGAGAGCCATAAATCTGTGAACCTAGGATGAATTCTGAATAAAGATAGGGAGAAATCAGTATTTGCAAGCTTATACTTGAAACCTCAGCTTCTGAGAGTGTGATCAAATGACAGGCTAGAGTTCACTTGAGAAAAAAAGCCCAGCTTTGACAGACACACAGCCAGCACACAAGGATGTGTCTCAGCAGCAAACAGCTACCTTACAAAATGCCCTAAAGCTGCACATGCTATATGCAGTATGTTACTTCAAATGTCTAGTAATGTATTCTGCAGTATCCTCAAGCTTAAGGGCTCATCTGGAAGCCAGCGTATAAGCAGCATTATCAGAAATGCAGAAAAACCCACTGGCAGAAAAGGAAGCCCTTTTCTTACCCGTGTCCAACCAGCTTTTTGAAAAACAATTAGCCTATTTTTAGGAACATGGGATACTTCAGAAGGTTGCATCTCAATGCTTTTCTCACACAAAAGATCAAAGAGAATCATATAACAAAGAGTTGCCAATGTCTGCTATCTTGCATCAAACCCTAATGGCCATTTTGAAGTTTTAAGATATTTCTTAGAAAGATACAGCAGGGGAGAAGTATCAGAAATGACATTCACATCCTCACTGCAGATGCCCCAAGACATTTTTGAAGACTGAAAACGAATCCAGATTCAAAGTGACAAACTCTGTTATGACGAGCAGAATAAATATTTATAATTAAACTGCTTACAGGGCAATTACTGAAATTTTAAAAATATTGTTTTTAAAAACAAAGTGAAGTCAAAATATCTTTAAAAATATGCAGAAGTAGTAACGACACTGAAGCTTCCAACCACCACGAGGGCAGGATAGGAAGCAATCAGCACACAAACATTTAAAAACAACCAACCAACAAACGTGCATCCAAATATTTACTCTTGATGCACCTCTTTTCTTTTGGTCTCACCTCAGTACAGAAAGCACCAATGATATTGCACTCAAAAACCTACTACTCAAGAGAGGTATGATCTCATAAGCCCATTAGGAGCATCGTTCTTTGAACACTTGATTTGGCATCTCTTTCATTATATGGTTTTATTTTCTTTACAAAACACAACATACAGCTAACACATAAAGGGAATAAGGTCATATATTGCTAAAAATAAACCCCTCAATATTTGCTCTTCCATTAAAGAGAAGTACGTTCCATGAGCAGGAGTAAATATCACAAATCCCATCACTGGCATTGCCTCTTGGGGAAGTCAGAGGGATTCAAACCTAACACCATAAAGATTTACACTTGAAATTCTAAGACACTCTGAAGAAAATGTTCTTTATCACAAAAAACATGCTCTTCCCCAGACTAAGTCCACACCAAAATTGAAGTTCTAAATTTCAGTGAGAAGAAATAACACAAAAAAACACAAGCTTTGTTTCACATTTAAGGGCATGAAATCATCCCTCCTCTTGCCTCAATCATGCAGGAAAAGAGAAACAAACAACAACAAATCCCTAATCCAAATGCCATCCTTTCCATCTATCCTTACTGAAATTGAAACTTCTCACAGGAAAGGCATTACAGAAAGAAAAACAGAATGAAGTAGGACAGGAGGAATGAGAATACAAAAGGTGGAAAAGAGAACATCGAGACTAAGAATGCTGCTGAGGCAAGTTTTGGATGAAAACAAACAATGCAGAGAAATACAACCATTTAACAGGCATCCTATGTTATCTTTAGTCACACAGGGCATGATAGAAAAAGCCTTTAAGAACATACTGAAAAGTTTTCTTTTTCTTCAAATCAAGCATGTGATACACGAGATTAGTTTGGATGGAAACACGCAAGACGTGGGGTCTGCAATACATCCCAGAAGACTATTATTTTGAAAGCACTGAGCCCAAAGATTAAAACAGAGTTTACTAAGAACTAAATATTTGAAAGATGTCAAAGGATGCTTATAAAGTGACAAATCTAGGGGAAAGAATGCTGGGAAGCACCTCAAAAATGAGGTGAAAATTAGGAAGAGGTGGTAATGTCTTCTTTCTTTCCCTTCCAGTCTACTATTTTCAATAACAAGTAAATAAGTCCCCAGATGCACGAATGGCTGCCATCCAGGAAATGCATCTGCTGTGTTTATGAGATCTGCGGTTCATAAATAATTGCCAAATATAGAATTATTCACTTCAGTGCTATCAGAGGCTGTTCTATAAGAAAACAGAACATACCAGAATTACACTTATGAGGCAGATCAATCAGTTTGATTTAGAATTTGTGCATGCATGCAAGAGATTTGCTTTTGTGGAAAAGGACCATTAACAATTTCTGCACAAACTAAGCGACAGTTGAAGCTTTCTGTGCCAAACACACTGCCTTTTGCCAAGAGCACCCTCTTGTACGCATACTTGTGCGCATACTTCAGTCCTTCAGCCCATGAAAACCTTAACTCCATTTTGTCAATAAGTTTATGCCCTTGTGCTATAAAGAAACAAACAGCCTTCGGGTTGTAAACATCAAATAGTATATGCTACCTTCATGGCACCAAACAGAGCATTAGTTTACAGTAGCTCACAACCAAATGTTGAGAATAACAGAGGTTAGTGGGGGAAAAAAAAAAGACACCACCAACCAATGATTTTCACTGGCACTGGATCATACCTGAGCTGACCGAGGAACATGTATGTATTGTAGAGGTAGAGTTACCGGTGTGGAGCTCAGACTTTTAAAGTAAGAAAAATTCTTCCAATTATGATCAAATCCTATTAAGCTGAACAAATAAATTCAGCTCAGAGAAGGAAATAGTTCTAGATAAAGATACATAGAAGGCACATACAAAGCAGAATGAGATCCAGGAGAGTAAGATCTAAATATTTATCATTTTAAGTGGATAGACCTGTACAAACCATGTGGTAGAGGCCATCTCATCTTCTGAGATGCTGCTGTGCTCCTAGCATGGCTCTCCACATTAACTTCAGCAGATGAAGGAACACAAGAATCTGTCTGCATAAAGCACCAATCAGGCATTTTCATAGTCTATAGAGCAGGAAAGACACCTAAGTAAAGGCTGTGTATGGATACTTTCAAGTTCTGGGCATATAGTTCATTCTAGGGTATCTGCTCAGACACTGTGCCTTTGTAAACATGATGTACATAAGGGCTTCCAGCTGTATCTGGCCTGTGAGCCACAGGTTTCTGGTCCTTTTTCAGGCACTTATGCATCCAGTCCCAAAGATACAGAAAAGCATTTACTCTGTGAGAGGCCAACAGGGGTCAGCCCTGCATAGCACTGAAGCAAAGAAGAATGCAGTAACACATCATTTCCATCTCCAAGGCCTTATCCACAACATGGTCAAAAGCCACATTTGAAAAATACACTATACTTGAATACATAATGTTGTTATAAAGCAAATACAGTCATGGAAAAGCAGTGTAACACTTAGCAGAAGGAGTCTTCTAAAGGAAACCACTCAGCTCTCTGACATCAGTCCAAACTCATCTCAACTCTCCATTTCTGCATCTGAAAGCAGTGTGAATGAGGCCTGGTGGGCTCAGTTCCCATCTCACATGCCCACATGTATACAGAAATAGTACCAAGCTCCATGTCTGTGTATCATGTCTTGTGGCTTCAGCACTGCCTGGACATGGTGAGCAATGGGCTCTTCCAAGACAGACATGGTGCAAGTTGTCAAAGCAGCACCTTCAGCAACTGTGAATCTTACTTGCAAGGTGTTTGTCAACTGGAAAACAATTTTTATTAAACAGGGCTGTATCATTAAAAAAAAAAAGACAACAGAAGTCCTTCTGCAAGGAAGACTCTAGGCAGAGTTGTGGCAATAAACCACCTCAGCCTCAAATACCACCCTCAGCCATCTTCCACCATCAGCTATGAAAGCTGCATGGACACCCCATGCCAAGAATTAGATGAAGGGCATAAAAGCATAAAGGATAAGCTCAGCCACCAGACCAAACACTGCAACCAGCTGAAGAAGCAAGAGAAGGGAGGCACTGGCTTGGATGTTGCTATTGTTGTGCTCATTTCAATGATGAAATGGAGCAAGTGCTTCAGATGCCGTAATGCACCTCAGGCACACACAGCTCCCCCAACTGCAGTAGCACAGGCACGCTGGAGAGGAGAAAGGAGGCCTTTGTGTTGTACCAAACACTGGAGCAACCACCAGATGATCTACTTTTTAGTCACACTTTATCTCATGATCAGCTGTGCTGGGATACTAAACACATTGTGAATTGTTTAATGATGGAAAAATAAAGCTGCAAGCCGCAGTTTGTGTTTAGTAAGGTGTTGATTAGCTATTCATTTCATCAAGACAAAGCATTGCAGAAGAAATGCTGGAAAGTGTCATCAAATGTTGAAAAATATTTAGTTCTGTTTCTGTGTCATTTTGGCTGTATCCTTCCACTGGTACTTTCTGATGAATATACAGCATACCCACTAACCTCAGCATGCGTACAACATGCATACATGTAAATTCACATGAATTTTGTATTGTGTATAACAAATTGTTTTGTCCTAAAACAACCTGGTTGATGCTAACCATCAAAGTATAAACGTTGGTTTGGCTTAGACACTCTGTGCTTATTGAAACACTGAAAACTGAGTATTGCATTCCATATACCACAGTCACGTGAAAGATACCTAAAGGTAAAATTAAATCTCATAAAAAACAAAACAAAACAACAGCCAAACAACAAAAACAACAAACATGATCCTGGTGATGTGCTGAATTCCACCACAGTTCTGCAGCCAAAATTGTCTCTGAAGATCTGCTACTGATGCCTGCCTTCTGTTCAGCCTCCAGAGAAGCCACAGACAACAAATAACACGTTATCTATCTAAAGTCTTCAGTACAACATGTAAAAAATTTCAGTCTTCTATTTTCATTCTGAAACAAGCAAATTAACACACACCTAAGCAAACCTGTAAATCACGTTCTCTTATAATTACCAAGATGACGCGGGCAACAGGATCAGGAAAAGAGCACAAATGCTTCCAGATTAATTTCTGTCACTTTCAGTTTCTGAACACTTCAGCAGTTTATATATGCTCACCTACCCAAAACATCTGATTTTATGGCTTCACTAGATAGACAGACTCCCATCTCCATTTGAAAGTTGCTTCCTTATGTAGGCCAGAAAACCCAGCCCACATGATTTTTTCTTTAGAGAAATTGGGAATCACTTGTTCTTTGGAAGAATGTTCACGTTCAGACACAGAAGATGAAACAAAATTTAGTGATTCTCTTTAATACAAAGATCAGGCTGTGCAAGCTAATATACTCTTCACATAAGCAGAACAATGTTGACTTTCTCTGTTAAATATTGTGTGACAAATCTACTGGCAAGGGTTGGTTTCTTTGGGGTTTTGTATATAGTGGAATTATTCACATCTGAACCAAAATAGGTGAAAAGTTAACCATTAACAGAGCAGTCTTTTAACATTCCTTCCAAACACAAAAAGTTAAATATCTACATAAAGCACAATGTACAAATAAGTTGAGTTTCAGTTATCCTCTCATTTGATAAAAGTCAGGTGGCAGAGCGCTTTTTCTCCAACTACTGTTTCCTTTCTTGCATCACAGTGAAGAAATCTTAATCTCTCCTTTTCTCCTCCATATATTTTCAGACACGGTCAAATCTTTGATTATGTAAATCATAGGTTGAAAAAGACCTCCAAGATCATCCAAGTCCAACTGCCCAGCCATCAGCAATATTTCCCACTAAACCACATCCCTCAGTACATCTAAATATTTTGACCACCTCCAAGGCTGGTGACTCTACCAAACTAGAGACCAACTCCTACCTCACCACAGCCTCCCTTCAGGTAGCTGTAGAGAGCCATAAGGTCATCCCCGAGCCTTCTCTTCTCCAGACTGAACATTCCCACCTCCCTCAGCTGTTCCTCATAAGAATTGTGCTCCAGACTCCTCACAGTTTTGATACCCTTCTCTGGATACACTCCAGGGCCTCAATGCCTTTCTTATAGTGGGGCCCAAAACTGAATACGTTTCTCAAGGTACAGCCTCACCAGAGCTGAGTACAGAGAGAAAATCATTTCCCTGCTCCTGCTGGTGACACTATTTCTGATACAAGCCTTTATGCCTTCTGGCCTTCTTGGCCATCTGGGAACATTGCTGGCTCATGTTAAATGATGAATTAATGTTAAAACTCAGAGATTTAACAGCACCATAACTTTTACTATCAGGTTTTCAAAATCCAAATCATTTTGCTTTAGTTCAGTCACTTCTTGTACCAAAACCGCAAAGAAGTTTGCGGAAACAATGATAACTGGTCTTCAAAGTTCTGACATTTGCATAATCCACTAGAGCACATAAACAGAAGAACAGAAGTGAACCCTAAAGCTAGAAGCAAATCACTGCCAAACTGCTAAGTTTTGGGAATTGGGATTAGCAGTGCTTTCCTTCTCTTTCCTTTTAATCTCAGGAACAGCCAAACCACTTGAAAGGCTGGGGACAAGACAAACTTCTTGTTGGATATTTCCTACAAAAAATAGGTAGCGATTTCAATTTCTGACAGCAGTAGCAAGAAAGCAGAACTTTACTTGTACCGATAGACATTTCACTCACCCTATTTATCATACCAATACACAGTTGCAACTGGAGAATACAATAGTTAAATTTTTCAGGGTTTTATCTGCTGTGGTCAATAGAGCAACAGACTGTATGCCAAGTAACACCTTTTAATTGACAAATACTGCCCAGTTAATGGGTTAGGTTCTGGAGAAACTAGAGATATTGTAGAGGTGACAACTGGGTACAAAAAAAAAAAAGGCTAACCCAAGGACAATGAGAAAGTGTATTGGAAATGTATTCTTTTACCTTACGCTTGTATAGACTGAAATACAAAGGAATACAATGCAAAGGACAGCACAAAACAGATCTCTCTTAGTATCTGCTACCTAGATAAGTGTTGGAGACTCGAACATACATCTATTTCTATTTGACAAAATCAGACGGGTGAATTGCAGCTGAATTGCAAAATTAAGCTGAAATAACTGTGCGCCACACACACGCAGTGTGTCCTCATATGGTGCTCATACACTTAGCCATCATTCCCATCAGCCCAGCATTGCTGTTGCCCCCAAACCACTGGTATCCCTCCAAAGGTGAGCTGAACATCTACAATACTAAATATAGAAACAGTGTGTGTGGTAAGACGGGGGCGAAAATGTTAAGTTCTGCAGCCTTTTAGTGACAAGTGTTTTTTAGTTCAGTAAGTTTAAACAGACTGTACTCCAAGAAACACCTGGCAATACACCAAGATCACACAAAGACTAGGTCTGACTTGACCCATCATAATTCCCTGTTGCTTCTGTTGGGACATGCTAAAGAATACAGTACGGTTACAGATATTCTCTGAAATACCTGACAGTTAAGCCTCTCTGTTGTAATTAACCCATATCCTCATTTTTTAAGCACACAGGATTCAGTTCCTCAGTAACCAGTGCCACCATTTATTAAGCAGTTCTGTGGAGCTAAGGCTGAAGGCTCCTTTTGCTGCACTGATCAGCGCTTTCTTGGTTTGGACTCCAGACATACACTCTGTCCAGAAAAGAAAACAAGAATTAGAAAAGTAAAACATTTTAATTTTATCCTAGATAAGAATATTTGTGAACTAACTAGCTTGCAGAGGACACATACTGACATGCTGTTCATCCCTTAGAACCAAAAAATTGCATACGAAGGTATTCCCTAGCTGACTCAGGGGACTTAGTTCATCTTGCAAAACCTTGCACGTTATTTTGGCTAGTAGAAGCTAAAGAACATATTCCAAGCTCCTTGTACAACTGGATAATGGATGGCCACATCAGCTTTGATGTCTACTGCAGCTACAGTGAATAACAGAAGCCCTGAAGATAAGGTTGCTTGGAACCTGAAGGCAGAACACATGCATTAGGACAGCAGTGTCCTAGTTACAGCAGTACAGTGCTAACAGGAAAACTGCTGCAACTAGCTAATGCAGAGCAAAGGTCTGAAAGTTGTATCGACTCTGGAGCTGCCTTGTGAGAAACCAGCAGGAGGGTCTCTGCCTAGTGATTCATGTGCAACATGGGCATCTCTAAAAGAGAAGCAATCACCCTCTATGACAATCTCAATTGTAACCACACAGAAGCAGCAGCTCTCCTTTTCCTGCAGTTGGACTCTCCAACCTTTGCCACAGACTCCAGCCAACTATAACAAACCTTACATTCTTTAACATTAAATTTTCAAATCTTACTGTTTCCAAACTCTGTGATACTAAGAGACAGAAGGAAAAAAAATCTCATCCTCTTCTTCTGCCAAAGATAATGAATTCTTTCTACTACCAACTTGCCACATTCACAACAGTTGTAAAAAGCTGCAGCTCCACAGAAAGCTACTTGGCTCTGAAATGGAGCAGGTGGTAGAGGCTATTTGAGACCCAGGTTCTCCTTGGTGCTTAGTCCACAGAAAGCTGAAGGCGCAAAGGACAAAGCCTGCTAACCCCTATACATATTCTCTTGTATATGCTCTTTGTGCCTTCACACAATGTGTTGCATTCTCTACCACCTCCTGGCCCTCCAGAGCAGGAACGTTGTTACCTCCATCCATGTTCCTAAGGTTTTTGCACAGTGACCTCTGGCTGGGGACTGAGCTCCGTGCCCTTCCAACAGGAGGACAGCCCCAGGGCTGCTTTGGCCTGTTTATACTCTGCTCATCTTTGGGTCAAAGCCACAGCACTGCAGTGCTAGAAGCGCTGAATGCCAGCGCAAGATGCAAAGAGATTTCACAGACTTCACACTTATCTTGGAAAGAGGAGGCCAAAGACTTCAGTACTCAGTTGAAATAAAAACAAACAAAAAACAATACAGAAAAGTAATCAAAAAACCCACCTCACTTCAGACTCTTAGTTAAAAGGATTTAATCTAAAGACAGGTGTAGTTAGCATAGTCTGCACCTACAGCTGTCACAGACAGTGAAATATATCCTGATGTAAAATGGAACACACTAAAAGCAAAGACATTTGAAAACTGAACAAATTTCCCTGCCAGAAAACCTTTTATTTCATCCCAGTTGTGCATGGACACTACTCAGAGCAGTTAGTAATGCAAAATAAGAATGCACATGAATCAGATAATGATCCTACAAGTGACAATTATACAAACAGTCGTGCATACGAATAATCTTGGAATTTTGAGCACATTGCTCACAAAACATCCAAGCCACTACTTTAGTTTTCAACTGCTGGACACAACGAACTGGAACACTGCTGGGAAAGAATACTTGACGAGCACAACAGGAATGCTGAAAGTACCATTTAGACTTCTTTCTGTGTAGTTAAACATTGCTTCACTTACAGTTTTATATCTGATTGAGTTATTCCTGTTTCAAGAAGAACTTTTTATCGTTTCAAAACAAATTATTCAGACATAGCGGTCTCTGACTAAAGAACTGTTCTACAGACTACTGCCTAGGCCATTCTGAAATCCATCCACCCTGAGATACTCAAATACACAGAGTACATGTATAAAACTCAGCCTTTCCTTATGCAATAGAAATTTTGCATGGTTTCCTTCTTTAAATAAAATTTCCTAGTTGCAAATTCATTGCCCTTTAGGGTATTGAGTAACGTGATAAAACAATGAAAGGTTTCTGCCGTTACAATCAAGGTCAATATACAGTGGAACATTTCTTTAGTCTCACTTTCTGGATGATCAAAGCATTGAGGCGATAAGAGGGAAGCCAGGGCTTTTATGTGATGCAATATCATCAAGCTGTATGTCCAGTCACTGCCTGGTGCTGCACTGCAGCTTCTGAAACAAATCCTCATGTGTCCCCAATGACATCAGGAAAACTCAGGGCCTACTCTATTTTAAAATGACAGAAGCATTTTTTCTTCAAGGTAGAAAATATTCTTGAGCACAGTACATAACGTCATTTCTTTGAAAGGATCGTTAGAATTTACAATGGTGTTCACTTATTTCACATGTAAACATGGAACCTACATCAAGAGGAAGAAAAAAGTGTAAATAATATGCACAGAGCCCACTGCGAATGCAGATGGAATTTGTACGGTTCACATGACGCTTGTCTGATTTAATGAAGACAGTAAATCGCACAGCACAGTGACTGCATTCCACACTGCATACACCGCCGTGCAGCCGCATCTACTGGGGATTGATAATCGCTTTCTTCTAGCTTTACAATATTCTCCCTGATTTAATCACCACATGGCATACTGGAGAAGAGACTCCAAGATATGGGGGAAAGTCTGGAACCTAAGCATACTAGCTAAATGGCTAAGAGGAAAATTCACAGGAAACATCCTGTTTTTCCTCACTCACTCTTACCATCCCCACATGCAGAAGTTAAAGAATAGATGAATTCTTAGCCTGGTTGCCATGAAAACTAAGAGATATAATCTTACCTCAGAGGAAATGATGTTACGCTTACATGATGAATAAGAAATGAGAGCAGCACAGTCTTACCTCAGTAATACAAAGCTAAGTAAAAATTGTGTCTTTCTAAAACCCAGGCATATGTGGATTTTAATCAACTTTGTTTATAATGTATGATCATAGTTAATTGTTCATTAATTCCACCATGTCATTTGTTCAGAGATTATACCCTCCACGTAATGAATGTTTTGGGGTACTCCCCAGCAGAGGAAATTAAAATAGATTATAGCTGTGATTTAAAATAGCCGCCTTAGCGATCTTAGGTTTGAATCCACTGACCTAAAATGCTTTTTAGAAGATATCAAACCACCAAAAAAATTGTTTTCTTAATACAGTTGCAAACATTGAATGCAACAGAGTCACCGAAAGAGAACAGAGCACAAAATGCCTCTGCTTGGTTTGGTAAAAGACATGTTTGTGTTTCACTCCTGGATTTAGAAAAGCATTTTAATAAAGTAATATACTCCACTGCAGAAGAAGAGACACATGTATAACGTCACAAAGAACATGCTCATCCAAATAACACTGGCACTTGCCAATTTTACTGCTTGAGTCTCCAGAATCAAGGATGTGTCAAGAATGACAGTACATACTTAACTGCCATCACCAAGGGTTTGTATTTCATTTCACTTGCTGTCTTAGGGTAAGCTGATCCTTAATAGTTTTCACAAGACTGAATGTGTCTATAGAGTCATGATGTGTTTGGAGGGCTGTCACAAAGAGAGCAGTGTTGGAAATAAAACGGCTCACTCTGCTCACAGCAACAAAGAAAAGATCTGGATCGAACACTAGATTGCACAATTCTTTTTTACAAATCCCTCATTGACTAACCAACATGCCGTAATCAGAACGTTCAGATTTCTAAAACACTTACAAAGGAGTTTTAAAGCATTTTAAAACATAATAATTTCAAATGCCAAAGCATTCCCCTTTCAAGGGACTCAATTTTTTCATTTTTGTATGTAAATTAGCTTTTTTCTTTTTTCCAGAATGTGTTTATCTTGTTATTGGTGAGCTTAAATAAAATTTGAGAGTTTGAATTTGTTACATTCTGTAGTTTTCAAATTAAGAAATCCTTACCTGAAAATTTTGGCTTGAATGAGTTGCTACACCTTTGGCCAGCATGTTCCAAATTTACGTTGGTCTGTGGCATACAAATAATTTTATGCATATACTTACACATTACACTTTGGAATAACACTTCTGTAACATCAGGCATATAATGAGTTAATTAGCTGCTTAATAAGTGTAATTAAATCAAGTGACTGCAATTCTCAGCTGTAACTTAGAGTGAGATGCTCTTCCTTTCCTTAATTTATGAATTTACCATTGCTCTCATCTTCTAGGTTTATTTAGGCCCTAAGAATTCTTGGTCAACATTTATTAATGTATAACATTGCCAACATTTTTAAAAGCACCTATGAAGAAAGTATCTTAAAAATTCAGTATTTCAATTCATTATTCGAGGCAAATGACGTCATCTTCAGCCCACAAGTCCTTGCACCCAATCTGGTGTGCACAGAGCCAGGGTAACTGAGAGCATTTCATTATGAACCTTTTCCTCTAAAAACTCACCATTTGCCGATAGCATAAACACTATGGCCCTATTCACTGCATCACTTAAGACCGGACACAGCTTTAAGGACACAGTGCTCCCTATGTACTTGATGGAATTACAGAAAGGCTTAAGTTTAAGTGCACACTTAAGTACTTTGCTGGACTAGTGCCAGAATATTTAGCACTTTGACTAATCAGACCCATGACAACAGAACCAAAGATACCATGCAGTCTGCTTAGTCATTTGTGAGTGCTAAGAAATAGTGGTGCATCTTTTTATTGTTTACTGAAAGTAGAAATAAAACTTAAATAGAGATTTCAAAAACAGAAGACGCACAGTTTTCCTTCCCTATCAACTCAATGTATAGAGCTGATTAGCCTATCCAGTTGCAAAACATCGTGACTTCTTTAAACTGAAATCTGTGATCAGCACACAACATCATTTTCCAGTATGCATTTCAACTACAATAGCTTATACATATCTTGCAGCTACAGCTATTGAAAATCAAAGCAAAGAGAACATTTCCTTGATGAACTTAGTTCACCAGGGGGGAAGATAGAAGATAGATATTTAATTCCCTCTCCTGGATGTGGTAGGAAGGTCCTCTTCATTGTGCAGCCTGTAGTACGAGGTGTTCCACTCACCCCTACCTGCGCTCCCACAGCATCTGGCAGCATCATCCAGGAAAGGCAGCTTGCCATGGCTCATGGATCACACACTTAAAAGTCATTCCAAGTGCACTGTAACCAGACTTAAAAGACAAGCAGTTTCTTTTCAAGACAAATCTTAATGTTTGCAGTTCATCAGAATGGAAGAGAGCTGTTCTCTAAACATAGGCAGTATACAAACAATGGCAAGGACAACAGCTTTTCTCCACAGACATCCCTAAGCAGCATTACTATAAGATATCAGAGGCGCCAACAGCAGGTCTCCCACAAACCATAGCCATGCTTCCCTCATTACAGAACAAAAACTGCAGTTCAGCATTATCCCTGACCTGCTGCTAAATATTCCAGTTGTGTCACTCGCCAAAAGCACCTCTTGTCATTCGTGTTCCTGAGTTGCCTCTGACCTTGTCCTCTCCTGCCACCAACCACTCTTCTCCTGAGCAGCCATAACGTCTCTTCATCAAACAGCAGAATATATTCAAAATAAGGTTGGTACAGATTAAACCTAAACGTACTGCTACAAAATCCTCCCTAGAGTTATCCAGCTGAAATCTGCAACTGCCAAACGTAAGAGCTATAGACAAATCACATTCAGTGAATCACAGGAACTGGCTACCCATGAAATAAAACTGGTCCCAGGCAGTCCTGCAAATAATAAGACTTCAGATATTTCATTTATATTTGCATGAACAAAACTATCCAAGAGGCAAAGGACTGAATATTCATCTGAACAAGAAATGCATAAAATAAATAACATTAACAAAATCAACGGCTGATACTTAACATAAATGATTCTTTAAAAAAAATAATAGAACTAAACCCACTATTTTGTATAAGACAAACTATCCCACTGGAAGACACAACGCATTTCAAAGTTCCACTTAGAAGCTCATCAGAAGCTGAAAATAGTTGTTCTGTTTGTTGCTTTTTCTTTACTTGCTGGTAAATTTGTAAGTTTTATCAATTTCCCCACACTTCCCCCCCCCTTAATTTCCATATTTCTCAATGTTTCCTTAAGATATCATCTAGCCCAAATATGAATTTAACTCATGACTTCCTTTTTCTTTTAGGATATCATCTTTGCTCCTTTTTCAGACAACTATTTTCTAGGAAACAGGAAGCCACAGACAGCAAAGTGCCTTGCTAAAACTAGGACAGGAATTCCAACTTGTCAAGAAAACATGAGAAAATTTTACCGCAAAGGAAAGCAGAATGAAGCTGAATTTTGTTTTCTCTGCTAAAATTTAAGGACTAAATATATTTTGGATAGCAGAATGCTATTTTGGGGAATAAGAGCCATTTTTTTTTAATTGTTCAACTTCATATCAGAAGTATTTTAACAATGACAAGCCCTGATCCATCTGTGGTTTCCTTTGCGAGTGGACCTTGACAAAGCCAGAGGCTGCCTACCTGTGGTATAAGTTCACACAACCAGACAATGGATAACATCCTTTCAAGGATTTAATCAGATATCCTTCAACCAAACTCATCCCGCTATAAAAAGCTAGAGGTTTTCATCATTTTGTCTAGTTTCATGCCTGAATTTCTGCCCCAACAAGTCAACAAGTCTTTCTGGAAAAGAGAGGATTCTAAGGATCCCCCAGCAGCAGCGCATCAGCAGTCACACAGATAGCTCAGTATTACCAGCCATGCATCACCTTTGTTGCTCTCAGAGACAACCTGCACCATTCAGCAAGGAGCTGCTGGTCCCCCTGAGTTCAGCAGGGCTTGGACCCAGATCCCTGCAGAGATGGATCAGATGCAAGTTTTGCTGCATTCTGGCTTTATCCACCAAGTCTGCTTGTGTGAGACGCCACAGCTTAATAAGGAGCTCCTCGCAATCGAGGGGTCTGGCTTCTAGAAACTCCTTAAAACCCTACAGAAACAAGCTTCCAGGTTCGTTGTCTCAGCTACCCTCCAGAAACTTCGCTTCCCACATTTTAATAAGGCCCTTTCTAATGCTTTCATTCCTTTATCCTCATCTTCCAACTGATTTAGAAGTGCCACCAGCTTTTTTCATTTGCATTTGGTAGTAAACAAGAATAAACGGGCAGCTTTGCTTTTGGGAACAGAGCACCAGTTTTGAACAGCTTCCCTGGGGATCTTGTTTGATCACAGCATCCCTTGGCCTTCCAACCTAAGGCACATTGTGCATGTAGTCTTTCAAGCTGAATTTATTGCATATGTTCAGTGGTTCTTCTAATTTTACCTATGACTTGACCACAATTCAACGAGCTTAGCTTCAAGCACAAACAGGCACGTAGGTCAGCATGAAGATACATACATCATAACACTACATTAGTCATTTTAGATTAAATTCTTCCACTTTTAATACCAGAGTTTTGATTATTATTCTGTTTATCCAGTGAGTACACTCCTTTACAAACATTTCTCCTGCAGAATGATGGCAAGTCACCAGCAAAAATGTCCTCGGATACTGTGGATACAGCCAAGAGGTCACACACCAGGGCAACGTGGATCAGCTTTTACATGTCTGAAGTATAAACTGTGTATGGGCCAAGTTAGCAACAACCATCCTTATGTAAGGCATGCAAAGTAACAGAAACTGAAGACTGAACAAAGTAACAGAAACTGAAGAGTGTTTGGTGCTTGTTATTTGAAAACAGATTTTCAAAATGACAAGTAAGAAAATATGGAAATACTTTGCAAGAAGGAGAAATCAGAGATTAAGTAAATAGCTGAGGATCAAACCAGTGGAAAAGATGTCGGGAGAACCCCCTGCCCCTTTTTTGTTGCTTAAACAACTTAGAAGTTTGTGTTTCTTTTATATGGATAGTTTGTGCTGAGTGTGCAAAAATATTTATTAAGCCTTTTTTAAGCACAACTAGGCATTGTAATATTACAGAATAGGTAGACTGGAAAACATCAGATATGAACATCAAACAAAAAACACTTTCCCATAAATGTTAAAAAGCATTGGCTGCTCCTCAGACTGCCCTACTTAGTAACTTTGATTGTGCACCCACTGTCAGAAGAGATGCTTTCCTCTCAACATCTTTTTTAATCTTTTCAGACCGGTAGAAAAACAGCAGTCTTTAGTTATCAGAATGTTGATGTTTAACAGCTTCAAAGTGCTGGTGTTTTCAAACTCAATCAAGTGGTATGAAAAACTAGGACCGCTGGGTATCCAGTGCATTCACTAATTCTCCTTGAAGATGTTTTCTTCACTTAAACTTTAAAAGTGTAATAAAGGAAGCCTTTCCTACCCACTTCTAAGCAATATTTCATAATGAGACATTTTAACCTCTTAAAGTCTTGTGCAAGAAATAGGAAACTGTCCACAGCCACCCTCCAAAACAGTTCCCCTGCCTGCCTATGAAGCCTGTTTTAAGGGGCTTCCTCAGCAATAAAGGAAAAGGCTGCTTTTACTTACACAGTCTGAGGCCCTTTATAACTTGCTGCATCAAGAAGTGCTCTGCACATGCACATCTTCTCTTGTGGGGTCTTGACTATCAGGCATGAAGAGCACTCCAGGCTTATTCTCTCATACTTCAACTAGCAGTCTATATCTGATCTCTCCCTGTGTTCATTTTCCTGCAGCCTGAGCACGAAAACGTGATCTTCTGCACCAGAGATGATTGCTGGATTCACATAAATCCCAGGTGGGCAGCAAAAGAGGTTATGGACTGAGATTACCCAGACAGTATTTTTTCCACAAACCAATGGCAAATTTAGCTAATGATATGGTTCTAAGTGCTAAACATGAAGCAAGAGATTAATGAGTGGGAAATGATTGCAGCTTCAGAGATACCATGCCACTGTCCAGAAGGAGTGGCGATGCAGTTACAGGAAAAAGAAAAAATGGCACGGCAGAAAATAAAATTACTCAGCCTGTGAAAGAATCTCACCTAAAGCTATAAATGCTTACATCTGTACGATTATCCGATTACGAAATCAGCAAATGACCTAAAAATTATATACAGTTGGCCACAGTGGCTTAATTTTTCCTTTGCCTTTTGTTGCTATAGTTTTTCATAAACTCTTGTGGGAAACTGGTGGGAATATAAACATCCAGTGGACACAGCACAGGTTTGCTTTTCTACAGGTTGCAAGAGCGCACTGGAGACCACCCCCTGATGGGTAAAGTTTGGGAACAACATATGGGACACATCCGTGGGAAGAATGACTGCCCAGCTGCCTGCAGTGGCCTCACGTAACTGAAGGAAGTCACTGACAGTTGCAATGGCACACAGACAGGCAGTCTCAAAATCCCCAACTGCCACCTCCCCCTCTCTCTTGCCCTGTGTAAATACAAACTCATTCTCTCAGTGGTTCTATTATACGCATATTTTGCTGTATATAAATCCTGTAGTTGTAGAAAGTATGAATTTCTGTACTCAGAATGCTTCAACAATCAGAGTATATAGATGCCATGCAAGTAGCTGTTTACAAATCAATTATTAGTGGAGAAGAGTATTTATGTTTCACTTTATGGTTACCCCTCAGTACTAGTAAACTACGGGAGTACTTGAATCCAGCTTGGTTACTAGCTGTTGTAATCTCTCAGAGTTCAGGGATTTGCATAATCATAATGCTTACTTGTAAAACAACAACACAACAACAGCCACTTCAGCAGCTACTGGAAAACCCTTCTCTGCACAAGAATCCAGCAGCTTCCCTCCCAGCTCCTACTCCAGCAGAGCTAGGATACTTAAAATCTTATTTCAAAAGCCAGTGGTCACAGGGTTAAGTACAGGACTGTAGCTCAGAGTGGAGCTGACAAGATCTCAGAGGAAACAAAATAGCAAATATTTTCCCACTTTCAAAAATACAAGCAATGACATGCTATGGCTTCATCCTGCCTATGCATATGGATTTAAAGGGGAATTATTTCAAATGAGTGTTGAATACGTGAATGTAATTCAAATATACGCAGTGCCCAGTAATTTTTCCTTCATTATGCACCAAAACTGACAGCTGTTAAGGAACCTGCTTCAAGCCTAAAAACTATGATTTTCCACAAGCCATCACTGACTGTTTTGCAGAAAGGTGAACAATCAGATGCTTTCTCCTTGATTTCCACTAACACTGCATCAGGTATCAAAGCAACACATCCATCTCTTCCCTCACAAGCGAGGCAAGGAGCAAGAGTGCAGACCTTCTGGTATTGCACAAATGACTGTTTACAGGGCTAGAACATGAGACACCCTTGTAAGAGATGAGGTCACCAGAGACACCAGGTTTAACATCACTGATGGATTTTATTGAGGTAACCACCACTAGGCACTGTAAGACACACATCACAGCCATGATAGAAACATGGACGCTGTGTCTGTAGAATTTGCTATGACAGGTTGCTAGATACCTGTTAATGTACAGAACTTAATTCCCTTCTTGCGCTCATAAGCACAGCCAGTGCAGTAACAGAGGCCTTGGATGCTACCAACTTTATCAAGAAGTAACAACTTGCAAAGTACTATTGCACTCCACTTGGATAAATAGAAATCAGGCTATGTTCTGCCTAAAATGGGATACCAACATTTGCATGAGATGCAAACTTAAAAAAATTAAACATAAAAGTGAATCCCTTGTACCTTCCTTTCTCTTTAGTTAAAACTTACTTCCAATGAAAGATAAGGAGACTACTAAAAGAAATAAGAAGCTGATAATTAAAATTGATACATGAACTGTGATGGCACAGCAAGTAATCCATTACATCTTTCCAATAAACTAACATCCAAAACTGAATTCAAAGTTATTAACAGAATTGAACAGTTGATTAAAAAAATTTAGGTAGAAGACATCATTCAATTCATTCTAATAAGCTGTAGAAAACTTTACAAGACAATGCTGAGATGAAGGACATGTTGCAGTACAATGTGTACTGTATCTTTCAGCAACTGCAAAGGCAATGAAGTTTCTTTCTGGTACATATCACGCAGGTATTAAACTACTTTTGTGCATCTCAGAGTATGAACAATCTAACTTGATGAATTCACACACACAGTCAAAGCTTTCTAAATAACAGGAAGCTTCAGCTTACTGGTAATTGTGAATGTTTGTTTTTTAATAAACACATCCAGGAGTAATTTTCTTTTCCATTGGCAAAAAAAAATAATCCCTCTCTTCTCAATCTAGCCCTACTGTCCAGTTCGGTCTTACTTGAACATATACTAAGGAAGTCTTCTGTTGGATTTCCCCTTCAAGACATCATACTCTCCCAAAATAAAATCAAAAGTCAAGCTCTTCTGCAGAGTTCAGTCACGAGCCACCAAGCTGACCAACAAAGCAGAACTCCACACACATACCACATGCAGGCAGCAGATGTATCAGAATAGTTTCTGATCCCAAACACAACCCATGGACACCAGGGCCTGATCTGCAGAATGCATGAATGCCTGAAGCTTGCACATCTGGTGAATACTCAATATCCTTAAAAACAAGGACATTGCTGTAAATTGTCTCACTCATACACACTGAATTATCCTCTCAAGGCATGCATCTTTTTCCATCAAATATGTAGTGTGGTAGTCTAAGTGAGATAGCTGAAGTCAGGAATAATGTGGGGCAGTTGTATTCCCCAAATTGTGCTCATTACCTTAAAGTGTCCCCACACATCTCACTCTCACTGGCTGCATTATTTGGTTGAGCTGCTAAGAGATTTACAACTTCACTGTCACTCTGGGCACAAAGAAAATCTTAGGGCCTGGTTTTCTGCCCCCTTCACAGAGCAGTCCTTTGCTTGAAAAGCACTACTGCTGTGCCCTTATTACCACCCTAGTGGCCCCAATAGCTGTGCAAATGATTGAACACTAGCCAATCCAGCTCACTACTGTCCTTTCGCCCATTCAGATAAATATGGTAAAACATCAAGCTTTGCATATGGATTAAGTTGAGGGAAATATATATTTTTTTGCTTTTAAAGTACAACTCACAACTTGTCCAGCCACATCACATACCAACAATGCACACCTTAGACCCAGCTCAAGTCAAACAAGGGCTGACTGAACCTAACGCTCACTTTTAGTATGTATTCGCAATAACTCAGCAGGCCAGAAAGAGTCCTCTTCCCAAGTGGTCTTGCATTCTTCCAGTTGATTCCAACTAGAGAGTATGATCTCCTGGGTTGCCTCTAATGGCCTGCTGTTTTCAGGTTCCCTGAATTTTGACCCACAGTAACCAATATTTAGTGAATGAGCAAGAGGAATCATATCAGAGCACCTTTTACTTAGTCCAAACTCATCAATTCAGGCAACTTAAAAGCATAACAACATTCAGCAGTACTTAGACTTTTAGCATAGGGATGAATATTCATAATCACACAAGGAGACATTTATCTTTCAAATCATTTATTTTGCTTCTAAATCATTCATTTTCCCTAGAAGAGACATTTTCTTCTACTCCTCTTCCTCTCAGCTCTCCCCCACAAAGAAAAAGAAAAAAACACTAATAAAGCCCAGCATGGGTGGAAAAGACAGAAGACTAAAAGGCTCCATTAATACCAGCCACATAGTTGAAACAGTATTGATTTACACTCACCAAGAGTCAAGCTCTAAATCTAGCCATTTAACAATCTTCCTATAATGGAGAGACCATCTATTAGTCTCCTCTCTTCCCCAGTTCCTCCCACCATGAGCTGATAGCATTAATTAGGTATAATGTGACTTATAACCCAAACTGACATTTGCATAATAACTATTGGCCATCAATTGTGATTGTCCAACCTTGAGGTATCAAGAAGGCCAAAGAAAATGTAGGAGTATTGTAAACCTGCCTAAGTAAAATGTGAGTTCCTAGCAGTGCAAAACAATTTCTGGGTTTATAAGCAAGCAACAGTGATCAGTGCCGACTTCAAATGATGTTGTAAGGGCTACGCACACAAAGCAATGCAATCTTTTCATTACTTTTGGGGTCATTTTCAAAGAAGGAATTGTTTTGGTCAGTTGAATTGAAACACGCTTTCAATACCAGATGTCCAGCTGATAAAAATTCAACATTGCCCCTAAATTTCTCTCAAAACATTCTACAATTCTTTTAATAACATTTGTTTGTGACAGAGCATCAGGTCCAAAATCAAGGACATGATCTAAATTCTCTTAGCACTTAGGCAGGATTCACCAACTTCAACAACTTATCCTAATCTGTATCATCCTTTCATTTGCCACAGACAATACTCCCAGATATGTTAAAGTGACATCTTCCTGCTTTGTGCCTTAACACAAATGAGTTAAGTCAAAATCACAGGTGCACAACATGTCTATGCGCCACTACTGCTAAGTACAGCTGTTGAGAAATCATGAAACAGATTTTGCTATTCCTGAGGTATGCTTGAAAGTTACACAACTAACCAATTTTAAAACCCATCGCAACTTACACTTGCTTTCTGAGTTTCAAACTTTTAAGCTCAAATTTCAAGCTTTAGTTCATAGCTACTAGGCCTCATTGCACGTGAAAACTGCACCAATACAAACAGCTTTTTAAACTCACAGAGTGATCCACTGCAGGAACACATACCTGCCAGACAATAATTTTTGTTCAATCTGTTTCATTATCACCATGA
This sequence comes from Perdix hodgsoniae, assembly GCA_035772895.1. Classification (NCBI taxonomy): domain Eukaryota; kingdom Metazoa; phylum Chordata; class Aves; order Galliformes; family Phasianidae; genus Perdix; species Perdix hodgsoniae. The sequence goes on along the minus strand of JAPSGF010000046.1, from coordinate 2,551,957 downwards.
TCTAAACTGAAGAAGCCACTTGCACTGAGGCTAGCCTGCATACAAACCTTTGCTCACATTCACTGTGTGGGTGCAGATGAATTTTTCAACTTCTTAAGACTCAGACTGAATCCCTGATGTGAATCTGTAAAAGACACTTGAGAGCCCTGAGAGATGTAAAGGGAAAGGACCCAGAGAGTTTCCCAGCCAGGATGCAGTGCCGAACGCCAGGGTCCCCCTCCCTGGAAGGTGCTAGCAGCACTGCTCACCCCAGCAGGCCTTCTGCAGCCCCTCACAACCTCACCATCGACCACACATCCTCAGGTTGGTCACTGCCATCCAGGGCAATTTTCCCAGGAGGTCAGAAGTTTCAGCAAACACCTTCAACCACGCCAAATCTCAAGACAGAATGACCAGGATTTGCAACATTAATATCTGTTCTGTTCCTTGCTGCATACGAGTTTGCAGCAGCAGAAGATGTGACAGCAGCAGCCTTTAACATCTCAGAGACAGCAGCAGAGAAGCTCTGCACCATGATCATGCTATTCTGCATCTCCAAAGAACACGCTGGTTTTTGAACACTACATGCAAATGGAAAACACTTCAGTCTTACTGAATATTGCATAAAACATCAATCATTGAGTATGCGCCAGGACCTTCCCTTCTCTTTTACTACACACTGAACTAAAAAAAAAACCCCACATAAGGACATCAAAATTCCACCTTTATTTTAGAAACAGCACTGAAGTAACTGATTTGTTTCCAAATATTATTATAGGATAAGCAATTTCTACTTTTTACAACAAGTAACACAATGCAACTATACTAAACAGAATCCAGCAAACCATCCTATCAAGCATGTTATTAAAGGTGCCTTAGTTCTGAGATACCATTTAAAGCAGGCTGCCCTTGGATGTGCCCAAAACAATTGCAGTGTAGGACACTGCATAACCATCCAGAGGCAGAATTGCTTGGAGCCGTAAAATAGACCTGAACAGAACAAATGGGAAGCCTGTGCAATGCAGATCTTTCACTGTTCTTGCCAACAGAAAAAGCGTGGTTGGCCCATAGCATGCAGCAGCACAGATTCTCCACAAAGGAAATGCAGCAATTTTTAAAATCTCAGCTTCATATATGGGGTTGTATATAATACGGTTTTGCTTTGTATATGTTTTAAAAGGTCATTTCTCTCATACAAGTATCGAAGAAAGCCTTAATACAAGCATTATTACACTGTAAATTGCTTAACCAGGCAAAAGCTGTGAAATATTAACCTCAGACTGCAATGCTAAGACTACATGGGGGCATAAATCAGCATGACTGTTGCTGGTATCATCAAGCCTAGGACACTGGGTGTTCCCACCGGCCTTGCTTTCCAGCCATTGGTTGCCTTCGTCGCCTCACTGTATAAATTATCCATAAACATTAGCACTCACTGCTATTCCGATGTGACTAGAAGACCCTAAAGGAGATTTCTGTATGCTGCTTAAGCAAAGGGTTAGCTTTGTGCAGCATCATGTGATCAACAGAAAAAACCAACCCTGAATACTGCTTGTGGGTGGTGCAGAGGAACAAGAAGTGACTCACAACTCATAGTGGAAAAAATGGGGGGAAAATGTTTTAAATAGTCAGGAAAGTACAAAATGGCAAACCACAATTATTGGACTTCCTACGCCCCACATACTGGGTTGCAAACCATGCCTTTGCTAAGAGTAGACTGATGCCCAAATATATGTGTTAAATTAAACAGTTGCTGGGTTTTGCCTCATTCTTCCAACAGTCTCTATCTGTCCTGAATTTGCAATGAAATCCAGAAGGAAATTGGAACAAGCCAACAAATTCCAGTGTGACATGAAGAAAAAAAAAAAAGCCTTTGGAGGGGTGAAAACTCTCTTTATCTAAGAAGAGAAAGTAAGATGCTGAAATAGAACAGTGGAAAAAAAAATCCAGGCATTTGAGATTAATAGGTTGATATTTAGCCATGTGCCACTCTGGTTGCTAAGAGATTTCCTTTCTACAGCACTGTGTTGTATAAACAATAAAGCATTTTTGTCCACAAAGCAATTGTCTCACCTCACTGAACCAAGAGCCTCTCACTGCCACATCCCTTCTATATTGCTCTAATTACAAACTGTGAGAAAGCACCCTCACACAAAGACCATCCATGTATACAGTAAGGCATGCCATTGTTAGACTTAAGCACATTAAGTACAATGCAGGCTTTCTACATCACGAGCAGAGTTAAAATGTACAGTCTCTGTTATCCCACAATCCATAGGTAAATATGGGTTGACAGCCAGTCCTAAAATGCTTGAATGCTGTGGCTGTTTTCAGCATGAGGGGGTGGAATACCACCCTGCTACATTACAGACCTACACAGAATTATAACAGCAGACAAGAAAAATATTACTAATTAAGGCCAGCTTTGAACAGGAGAGCCTCAAAGACAGGATCTTATTTTCACACTCATTTATATTGGAAGATGATTCAGAAGATCTTTACGTATATTCACCCAGAAAAAATATGTACAGCTAACATGCTGCAGTACATTCACTGCAGCCATCTAAACTGCCTCCTAATGTGTTCACTAGAACAGAAGGCAGTGGGTTTCTTAGTGCTTTTTATTATGTATAACGCTGCCATCACAGAGAAATAAGGGAAAAGGGCAGGGAAATGCTGACTCTCACACAACCAAAAGATGCACATATGTTAGAGGAAATCTACATGTCATTTAGGAAGCACACGCGCTGCTTCTCTAAGCATATGAAGATTATCCAATCCCCCTTAGGGGGGTTTCACAAAAGCACACAGAAATACTACATGCGCAGGTTTCTGCTAAGTAAACCAGCTTCATGACAAACTGCAATAAAATACAACCAAAGACAAGAAATCACGGCCCGGCCTTATTTCTGTGGAGTAGAGTAAGGTGTCATTCTTAAGGACATATCACAGAGCAGCCAAAGTGAGTGTCGTGAGTGTCCTCTTTATCTGTCATTATACCACAAACTGTAACTATTTTGCTTGCAAACTTGGAGAAAATTAGTGGGAATTGAATCATATACAGGCTCCTTAACTGAACAATGAGCAATGCAGTGCCTCTGAAATTTACAGGTCCCAGTGTGCTGGAGGATTCTCTGCATCCAAGACAAACCTACAGCAGAGAGAAGCCGGGCTGTGAGATCTCAGTCGCATATTTCCCTAACAAAAGAAAGTTGCTAATAACAGATTGCTGCGGCTCAAAGCTTAACACTTCTCCCTTAGGAAAAAAGAGGAACAATAAAACACCTTATTTCTCTAACGTTACCACAAAAATGTATGTTTCATAAGGCAAACGTGACACAGTCCAAACACAAAGAAAAGATATCTCTCTGCACACACGTTCCCCTTAAGTACATGCATGCAGGGCTATGAAACTATGCAGTGAAACCCTTGAGAAAGATGCGCATTTTGCCTTACATCGCGGTTACAAACTACTTTCAAGTCACAGACAGTTTGCATATCATGGAAACACGAGTGATCTGTGAAACAAATGTACACCGTCTGCATCATCCCTGCAATCAACTAATATCCAATTAAACATGCAAAGCCCCCAGTTGCAGTTATCAATGTCATTTTACAATGTTAACAAATTACTCCGACAGCAGCCACGTTACATGCAAGAATGAGCTAATTGAAACAAAAGAAATCCTGTCACAATTTGGCACAGATCTAGATACCTTTTTCTTCCGATCCCGGGATCTTTTCCTGTGTTTTCTTTTTTTCTCAGTTTCTTCTTCAGCATTAATTTCTAAATCCCTGTTTTTCTTTAACTGCGATGCCGCGTGAGCCATAATGCATTAGAAATCCTTTACAACAATGCTCCCTTGTAAAAGGTGATTTCCTCGGGCACCTTTAACCAGCCCTTACAGCAAAGGTTCCAGTGACTGGAAGGAAATCTGTGACCAGAGCCAGGAACACATTCAGGATTCAGAAATCTCACAGAAGCTTGCATTCACTACAAAAATACATAGTTGCAGATTTCTTCCTGTACCTTTCTGTACCTGAATCTTTATAAAGCGGTGCAGCCATCGTAATGCATTTAACGTAATGAAAAAGACAGCTGGGACAGAGAAAGCTGTATTATGGCTGTATCCCCTGCCACCAGCTGGAAGTGTCTAAGTGACTCCACTGAAGGGGGAATGCTGAAAAGCAAGGCTTTCTATTAAAAAAATTCCAGAACAATAATATACGTTGTGTTCTATTTTCTTCACTCATCATGAACTAGATTTTTAAAGCCTATTGAAAAGAATAGCATTAAAGATTTACATTTCTCAGCCAATTTTGCACAGTAAGTCACTTAACCTGTAATGAAATGGAGCAGCTCCTACTTTAGGTTAACTGCTGATGGTGACAAAAAAAATAAAATAAAAATTTCTTTTTACCATGGAGACTCTGACTGCATTATGCAGAAAACAATGCATGCATTGCCATATCTTAACAGTGTGTCCTTTATACTCATTTTTCAATTTAAATACATTTTGTGAGAGAGGATTACAGAAAGCCCTGTTGTCTTTTTTTTTTTTTAAACATACTTATTACAAAACATCATACAGAAAGAAAGATGTGATCATGCTAGTATTTGAAACAGGAATTTAATTCATGGGAGATTTCCTGAAACCATCATTTAACGTGGTCATAAAGAGGAACTGACACTATTTCCATGTAGTTAGAAACGCACTTTTAGGATTCTGTGTCAAGGCTCACTTCAATCATCTTACTATTTTTGCCACCTGAGTCCTCAATGACTGCAGCTTTTGAATATTCATTACAGGAGGTAAGATAGCAGCAGTGTCACAGGCCTGCAGGAGGATCTTTCACTAGTATGAACATAAAGCAAGCATCTAGTAAATAGGGAACCATATTTTCCCTATGTAAATATGAGCAACCAGCAGCTTGCCTAGAAATTGCTGGTTTTAACCTTTCCCGCTATTCCTAGTAGAGTACCTCACAGTAATGAAGATCCACATTTTGAGTCACTCTGATTTCTTTTGGATAAGAACCAAATGTCCCCGCAAGTGAAACTAGTATATTTTAGACAATATAGCATGACTTTTTTGAGGGAAAACAAATCAAAACAGAACCAAAATTTGTACTGTAAAAAAAGAAGTTAAATTTATATTTGAAGTGCAACTTGTAAAATCATACTGAAGTGTTAAGCATAAAACCCAGAACTGTCTCAAAGTTATCAGTGTTTCTGCCTGAAATTTGAGAGACATTTTCTGAATTCAGGTTGTAAGGTCCATTAGATGCCATGCATCCATTGCATCAGTTCTCACATGATACGGCTAAGAGCAAAATAACGTTTTTAAATCTCCAGAACTGAAAGTACTTTGAATACTCTGTACGTTATTCAAAAGGCAGCACATAACGAACTGTTTGTTTACTGTTCATGGGCTAATAAGCCAGGTTTTAAACATTGCTTATTTGGGGATGACTTTTAAGAAATGCTTGAGGATGGAGATAAACCACAGTTATGCGACCTTAAGAACCTTTCTTCCCGGTACAGTTAAACAACAGGTCCTGTATCTAAAACTCACTGTACCTACCACATTCATACCACTACATTCCTCTCCCTACTCCTCCCCTCTGAAGCACTTTGGAAGACACACGTACTGCCTTTTGAAAGCTGTGGCAGGAGGAATGCTGCCCTTTGGCAATGCCTGGTATTACAACGGAAGTAGCAAATTCCTAATTCTCCATGTGCTAGAAGCTTGAATGATCATACTTCTGTTCTTAGAGATGCAAAACATGCATCTGAATGATGTTTGGAGCATGTAATGCACCTGCAATGCAGGGAGAATAAGAGCAAACAGTCAAAGGGCACATTCAGGCATCTATCTGGATTGAGGCCCAGCTCCCCAGCAAAGCACAAGGCATCAGGGAAGAAAATCCACAGCATTACAGGAGCCTCACAGCAGTAGGGAAACTAGGTGCAATGGATGGCACAAGGGCCTTGGAGATGTTTTCTCGAGGAGGCTGGTGGAGAAACAGTCAGGGAAACATAAGACTGCCTTACGGTTGAAGCAAAATAAAAATCATACCTAAGACTTGGCTTTCTAGCTCACAGCCTGCCTACATGACCTCGGAATTAATGGTCTCTGAAGTTCAGGTCTTCCTCTGCGAAACCAAGTTGACGTGTTTCCCTCGCTGGCAGAACACAGTTGCTAGCAGGGAAGTGCTCAGAAAATATAGAAGGACCAGAATCAGAAATACATTCAACTGAACTCAATAGAGTTGGGCCCCTTCCACTTCTGGCATGTTTCCATCTGGATTTGGAGGACTCACGAGCCTTTGCCTTACAAAACCAATTTCCCGTTTGAGCCACAGATGATGTGAATTTGCAGCAATTCATCACTTCTAGGCTATTCCTGAGATGTTCCACAAAACCTTTAACCATACAGCCTGCAATTTAAGCCTAAATAACCTCATTAAGTGAAAACACAAATAATGTATGATGAAGCATAGTATGTTTAAAATACTTGAAGCACACTTCTGAAACAGTGGCAGAGAGATTAAGAGGTGCACAGGCAGGTTAAAAGCCTTAATACTACCTTACGTACAGTCCATATGACCATGCACAGAGAAAGCAGCCCAATCTTGTATGAATGAGAATTATTCTAACAAATTATGATAAGTGAACTTGTCCGATCCCCCGAGATGCACATAAGTGCAAGGATTTTATCAGTCAGGCTTCTTCCCAAGTATCTTTTCAAGTACTTAACCAACTGGGCCAAACGTGCACGTGCTCTTATTATGTGAATTACAACTCCAGCTTCAACTGTAGATTCCAAACTTCTGAATTAGATTTCAAGGAGAAAAAAAAAAGCTAGAATTTTAAGGAATTTTACGAAAGTCTCAGATAAGAGACTATGAAAAAGGTGTGAGTAAAAGATTCAGGCCCCTCTGGAAAAGAGACCATATACTCAGAATGTCTGCTTTTGGGGAAATGGTGAACTGCTGTCATCATTCACTGGGAGCTGATAGGGCACTGCCAGACTGATAGTTGGATGAAGTGTGAAGGTTTTCATGCCAGATGTCATAATTCACTTCAAGGGAATTAGGTACTAGAAAACTTCATTAAGTGCTTCTTTTCAGATTTCAGTAAAATAATTAAGCTATTTGATTTCACCATTAATTACAAAGTTAATGAAATGCCAATGACTGTTTCAGTACAATGCACAGGGTCCTGATAAAGTTATGGAGAATGATAAACTGTATCTTACTTCAGCATTGGGAAAATTGAAGTTTTTGTTAGCGGAAGAATAACACCTCCTCAGCTTCATCCGCTCACAAAGCTGCAATAGTGGCTGGACAGTGATTTCATCAACTTGACGTTTGTCAGTTGGATTAGTTTAGCCTAGTAGAGCACTATTATGAAGCTACATCCAAAAAAGTCTGCAAAAAAATACTAACATACAGCATTGAGACAGACCTCAAAAGAATATAAAAATACGCAGAAAAAAATGTGTTTGTGGTCTTATTAATGGAGTTAACTTATATATTATTGAGCAGTTAATGGAGCAAGGACAAAATCATCACATTTATATTAAATATGCAGCACAAAAATAGAGGAGAATCATGAAAACATTGGCTTACCACAAATCTACAAAAAATCAGGATTATGAATATGTAAACTCTTTTAGGGTAGACAATACTATAAAAGCATTCAAGAATTACACTGATTAGATCACTATGCATCAAAAATGATCGTGTGCAGTGCTAGACGGCCACTCTAAGAACTCACTGGTAAACAAGGTATATTTTCCCCAAACATTTCATCAAGATTAGCAGGTGGAATTAAAAAAAAAAAGTGCAGAGAGCAAAGGAAAGGAAAATACATGAAGGAAAAATAAAGCCAATTATTATGTTATCTGTTAAATTCTCTGAGATACCAAATACTGAAAAAATATTGAAGGAATGGACGAGGAAAGAGTCTGGACTATTTTGTTAAGAGAAATAGTGGAAGTAAAAGAAAAGACGATGGATGAACAAGACGTAGAAGTGCAATGTAAATTTATCAGTTCGTGAAAACAACAATTTGGGAGAAGAATTAGCAGAAGAAAGAAAACTAGCTATAAAAGAGCTGGATGAAGCTTGGTTAACTCATAAGAGGAAAATCCTTCAAGAGGAGATTCATAATATCAGGCAGTGTTCACCTGTGAGACTAGCAAATCTTGCATCTCAAAAACAAACAAGAAAAAAAGAAATAAACAGAAAAAAAAGAATTTAAAAGCTTAGTTAGCATTAGTTTCTACTTTTATCTCCTTTTTACACATCCAGTTTCAGGGTAGGATGTATCAGCCCCCAAACATAAAGAAAAGCATCAAGATCACTGAGCAGAAAATGCATTGAAAAGGAGAAAAGTTAAGGGCTTGTTTTGCCCTTCTGTTTTGTTGGATTGCAAGTTAAGTTTTAATTTAGATACAAAATCTGGAATTTCCTGGAATTAGAATTTCTCTCTTTGACTTCTTTACAGCACAACAGCTTTGGAAAATGGCATCAGTTTGGGGATGTAGGCAGTAATGACTAGATATTTGAAGCTGAGGGTATTTTTGTACAGTCCTGTCCAAGAGGTTTACTACTGCTTAAACAACTCTGTTGCCCACACTGGAAATTTCATTAGAAGTGATAACAATTGTCAACATAAACAACAAGAACCACCAACAACCCACACATAACAGCCACGAAACTCGCTCTTCACTATGTGCTCTCCAGATGCATCAGTGGCCTTTTGAGCTCAATCATGCTCAAGCGAATGACGAATTGCAGCCTCACAGAAGTAAGCACAAAACTACTAGTCCTCTAATGCAGGGAAGACAGTGTTTGGCTGAACCAATGATGTTAGTATCTCCTGCAGTGCAACACACTCCCAATACAAGGTTGGCTGAGCTGTAAGCTCATCAAGAACTTTTGTTTAAACGTACGAATGTTTGAAACATGGCATTTAAAGGAAACAACTACTGACTTTGTTTTGACTTCAAGACTTGCACTGTAAATTTGAAAAATTTAAAACCTGAAGTGAGGCTCAAACCCTTGGTCTCAGAGGCAGAGAAAACAGGACAGTAAATTTTCAGATGTATGGGTCCCCCCCATCAAGACATTATAAAGCCACCTGCAAACAAACCTGGAAGGTAGAAATAATGTACTCAGCAGAGTAAAAAGTAGAAGACTGAAGAGTACTCCATACCTGGAGATTACGAGCCTTGACTTTTATAATAAATTTGCTTCTTATATTTGCCTCAAAGAGCATTAACTTTCACTTTTCTGAAAATACAGTGTAAAGGATGTTTTGTCTCTGACTTGCAGCAAATAAAGAAAAAAATACTGATCTTATTTTTAGAGGTACATAAATTGGAAGATACTTTTTGAATGGGTTTGAAGATGGAAATGAGAAGGAGCCTAGGAAATACATCTGATGCAAGGAGAACAGTAGGAATAATATACGTAGTCTTTAAGCTATTGCTCAGCAAATACACAGAAGACTTCCTTCCATTTTTCCCTTTCCCAAAAATGATACTGATAAAAACCTGTATCTACCAAGAATTGAAATTATACGAACATGCAGTTTTCTACAGTGTTGCATATATTTCTCCCTAATAGTCAAATAGCAGACTACAATCAGGACTGAAATACACATTCAGTGTTGGTATCTGAGGGATACTGACAAAAATCACTCACTGAAATGCTAGTAAACAAGCTTCAAACACATAAGTGGCTGAAAGTTATACCCAAGGCCGATGGTCACTATCTGCAATATTTTCCAACTCATCTGGAACTTCCAAGTATGTTAACATCCCCCAGATCCCTACCTTCAGAGCTATTCTCTGCTTGGCCAGAGTTTGGCTAATGCCAGCTCTGGTTTGGCTAATACCAGCTCCAGTCCAACTGCAGGAACTGGAGGTCAGCAGGATGGTACTGGTTCCAAACTGACAATTTTGTTCAGACAAATGTTAGACATCTCTGCCAATGACACCAGTGCAGCCTGGAAAAGTTATCCCAGCACACGGGATTAAGTGCAAAGGCAGGCTTAGAATCAGGTCTGCACTTTGAGCGTGGGGAGGGGTTTCCTTCAACACAACTAAGGCACAGATCAAGGAGGGCCTTGCATGATTTTCAGACGTGACTCTGCCAGTTTCCAAATTGATACAAGAGGAGTTATTCCCTGCTCATCTCAGATGGAAAACACTCCATTTCAGTGTGGTTTAAAAATAACACAAAACAGCAGCAGGAAAGGCTTTTGCAGTATTTCAAATTACTCAACACCAAGTCCATGCCTGGTGTGCCTTTTTTGGAGCAGTAGCAGTTTCATAATAATAAAAGCAGCATCAAAGGCAATCACACCGCAGAACTGCAACACTCGCAACAGCGTAATAAAGGAATCTTCTTAAGGAGATGCAGCTGCTAAACAAAGAGTGGGATGGGACATGGTCATAAATAGATGAAACAATTTTGTCAGTAATGGATCATTTTCTGATCACAACCAATTTTTGTTAGGCTGCAGTCAAAAGCATACACTTCAGGTTATATGAAATCTTGACAAGAGTTTCCACACCAGTCGCTGTAACACAATCCCCACAGGAAAAAATATAACTTTGGGCAGAGGCAGAGCTTGCTGACCGTATAGCATGGCTTATCTTACCCACCTGCTTTAATTGACCTGGTGTACGTGTATTTTCCTGTTTCTAAGCCTTACACACAGAGAGCAGCTTGCTTGTTTTATTTAGCAATAAAAAGCTGCTGAATAAACATAACAAAGCAGCCATCTGCAAAGGTCACAATGAAAGCTTTCCATTTGAAGTTTTCACCATCTCTCAACTGCCCTCAGACTTTTAGTCGTACAATATTTTCTTGAATTCCTGTGGTGCGAAAACACAGAAGTCACAAGAAAGTAAGAAAAATGGCTTACTGGCTTCTGTTGTATGCTATTGCATTTATTTTTCAGTCTTGATTTCCCTGATGCTGTTTCACATGCAAAAAAAAAAATCTATTAGCAACAGCCAGTACTCCTAAAACAATGCAGACAGGCAGATGTGAGCCAGTAAGAAGCACAGTTTCAATGCAGTTTCAATTTCTTCTTTTTTCAGTACTACACTTAAAGACAGGCCACTCTAGACAAATGCAAAGCTTTTATTTAACAACTCTGACTTGAACAGCACTCTTCCCATTTAAGCAAAGTGCAGAAGTTTCAATGTAGATCCTAGTTCCTTCCAAACTACACCCAATTCCTTAAGTTCATGAAGAAATACTTTAAAAGAAAATAAAACAAAATCTCTAATTCTCTTTAGGATAAAAAACTCACTTAATTAGACTACTTAGTTATTCAATATTCCTTTTCCTGTGTTCAAGTTGTTATCCTTGTCTCATTCCCAAAGGGTCTTCACCATAATTAAGTTAGGGAATCATTAAAATCTCAACATGCTTCCTAAGTCAGATTTCAGCACTGTTAGTGTTCTGCACATTCCATGCAGCAATGATTTAAATGTTATTGGAAACAATGTAAGAAGCAGAATTGTTAACAATAAGAAGAGACAGAAAATTATCAAATGCCTGTTATGCACATCATTTTTCTCATTTTCCAAGGAATAAAGCCACACCTCAGACATAAAATCTATGTTTATCTAAGTTAATATTTAAAACATGGGCACGTAAAAATTCTCAGTTTTCTGAAAGTAAAAACAAATCCAAGATCATGTAGGGACTTTTTTGAACTGGAGATCTGCATTTTATTTGGGGGAAAAAAAAAGTAGCAAAGCCCAGGAATTAATCCTTGGAACAAGAAAGATAACTACTGTAAACTGGTTGAAAGCAAAACCTAAAATCCACTGCCACTCCAAAGAATTCAGAAATATTGCATATGCATGATTTTCACAAAGCTATTTTATGTCCAGAGGAGATGTGGTTCTTTCTTGGGCTAGTAAGAACAATAAAGCATACATACATATAAAGATTCGCAAAAATAAATACTTCCTATCTTATTCTGTTGGCCCACAGCATCAGAGGTGGAGGTTGGTGGCATGGAGGTAGAAGTTGAACCTTAGCACCAATATTCTGTTGCATTTTTTGCTGTGTGACAGATGGAAGAAGAGGGGCAGTCTGACAAATGGTGTCTGACATAGAAGTGCAGATCAAGCAAAGGTGGGGAACTGAATTTCTTCTCATGGGAAAAAATGGCACAAAGTGACATTCATCAGTGCTTGCTGAACATTTACGGAGACCAAAGAGTAGATGTGAGCACAGTCAGGTGGTGGGTGGTGCATTTCAACTATGGTGACAGCGCCATGAAAGCTGAGCCACATTATGGATGGCCGTGCACAGCTGTCACATCACAAAATGAAAAGCATCTTGATTTGCTCATCCCAGCAAGTTGGCAGTGATGATAATGCTGAAAAATAGGGTTTTGTAGCTGAGTACCTGCTCTATCAATTAGTGTTGTACTCTTTGCACCTATCTCAATCTCCAAGAAAATAAGAGGTATTACTTTCAAAGGAACCTATGCGTAAGAATCTACCTGTGTAAAAATCATAATTATGAAATTATTTTTTTTATTATTTTATTAATTTCCTGAAACCCGGATAACACTAATGCTCTGTTCAGAAAATGTAAGAGGCAATTCCTGCCCTGGTCTACTGGTGAACTAAATACTTAGTACCGAGAGAATGAAGAGGACTGTAAAACTCCTGCTTTAGAGAGGGGTAACTGAATTGGAGATGATGAGGCTGGCTAGTAGTAGTTTTCGTATTATATTCTATGGTTTTGTATTGTATAAACAAGGTGCACTCAGCAGCAGGCAGATATACTGTGGGATGTATTAACAGAAGTAACAGCCTAGAAGATACGACAAAAATCTCTCTCTACATAGCTTTGCTTTAGCCTCAGCTGGAGCACTGCATCCTGTTTCAGACACTGAATTTTTTTGCAAGGACAGTATTAATCAGCACTGCAATCTCACACCCTTCTCCCATCCCCCTGAAAAGAACAAAAACAGACAAACCAGTATGATTTGAATAAAACCCGTGCAAGAACCAAAAGTTCTTCACTTTTTCTTCCAGTGTTTGCTTTGTCTTCAAATATAATTGGTTTGTGGAGGGGCTGCAGAGGAGTTAAGCTGTGTGACAGTTCTGTCTGGAGATGGATGCGTTTGCTCTTCCTCTAAAGATAGCACAAATTTTACCTAAAATATAGGATGAACCTAACCTTTAAAATAACCGGTACTCCCCAAAGTAGAACATAAGAAACATGAACTAAATGACAATCTAGAACCAAGTTGAACAACTTGAAGGGGAGCAAAATATGCACATCAGCCAGGCAGTCTACAAGCTGTTCAAGCCAGGACACTTGAATGACAGATGGTTCAGTTACAATTTCAACCACTATCACCTTTTTGAAACCTCTTAGAAAATTGGCAAGATAACAGAAGTCTGATGAAGGGCAACCATGGCACTGAACTTGAAGAAACAGGGTGGAGAAAGAGGAATTAAAAGGAGATGTAAAAAACACCAGTGTACACCAGTCCAGTTGTGATGATTTCACATCCACAGCCAGACTCCACCACATTGCTCTCTCACTCCCATTCTCAAAGGAAGAGGAAAGAAAAAACACAATGAAAAAAACTCAATGGTTGAGATAAGGACACGGAGATTACTCACCAATTATCATCGTAGGCAGAATAGATTCAATGTATAGAGATTAATATAATTTATTGCCTACTAATAACAGACTAGAGCAGTGAGAAACTAAAAGTAAACTGAAACCACACCTTCCTCCCATCCACTTTCTTCTTACCTCCTCCACCAAGCAGTGTAAGGAAACAGCGAATACATTTGCAGCCAGTCCATAACCCTTCAGCTGTTTCTCTTCCCTGCTGCATTCAGCACTGACCTTGGCTGCAGGACTGTTTTTCTCTCATTCTCTCACTCTTTTCCCTTTCTTAAATCTGCTCTCCCAGAGACATAGCTACTGCTGCTCATGGTTCAACCTACAAGTAGCAAGTCCCTATTGGAGATAGCTGTGATCTGACATGAGGTAGCTGGGCTCTGCTCACCTCTGCAGCCCGTCTCTACCAAATCTTGCCAGACCAATTAAATTCCAGTCTTAGAAAATTCCCAAATAAAATAATTTGTGATTGCTTAAATTGTAACTGCATGAATTACAACCAATTTGGAGTTGTTCAAAGGAAACTGTGTCAAACTGAATAAAATGATCAGAGGAATGATTTAAGGGAAACACATTAACAGCAACAACAAATTAATGTCAACAGGAAAACTAGGGGGAGAAAAAGTACAGAGGTTAAGAAAGATGTTAGGCTGCTCTTCAGCAAGTTCTGGAAGTTATTGCAGGTTGAACAAGGGACAAAAGATAAGCAGCACAGCAGAGTGTAGAAATAGACTATACAATAAAACAAATAATCTTTCTGTTCTACTTAGCATTTGCAAAACTTCAGATATACTGAAACTGACTTCTGCTACTCTATTTCCAGAAAGATAGAAAACAAGAGGAATCAGATGTCTGTAAAACCCAACCTCATTTAACCTATGGAAAAGATGACTAATGGAACAGGACAGAAGACCTCACACCCATCAATAGTTATCAAAACACAGAAGAAAATAGTCTGTTCTGCTCAGTCAGTACAGTTCAGTGAAGCATAAAAAAATTAATAAGTATAATAAATTTCTGCAACAGAACACAGGAGAGACTTGTTTTTGCCATTGATCTCCAGGAAAAGGTTTGACAAAACCACCTAGGATCCATACTTCTACAGATGCCCATGGAAATCAGTAGAGCGCTGCCAAAGCAAGATGACGCCTATGCAAAAATTGGGTGCTGAACACTGTATGAAAATGTTTCCTGTAATACATCCAAAGTAAGAAAAATCAATAATACAGTTTGTACTTAAACTTTTGAACACCATCATGAGAAAAATGTAGTGTATTATGGAGGGGTTTCATGTAGGAAAAAAAAAAACATCAGCCCCAGAACCGCGTGGGTCAGATAACCCCTTAAAATACTGCTCTGCCTTCAAATCAAGACATTCCTGTGTCCTAGATAACACGATCTGCTCAATGAAACAATACGTAAGTGAGCATTAGAAGATTAATGCAGAAGTAATTGTCTAATATATAAAAGAATTATCAAATGTATTAGTGCTAAAATAAACTGAAAACTCATCTCTTTCTCCTTTCAGAGAAAAAAGCTGAACCCAATATACACAACATATTTTCAAGGCTGGTTATCTGGCCACTTACAAAGTCTTTGAGATTTTAGATTTTAATTATGACCAGAATGAAAACTTTACAACTGTACCCTTCTAAAAAAAAGACATTTGGATGCATTTGAAAATATTTATGAGTGACACTCACCAGTATCATATGACCACTGCACCAAGAGGATCACAGATTTTACAGCTTCCCAAACTCTGTATTCAGCCTTACTGTGACAGCAAAAAGCTGTTATATTGATTTCAGCATTTTGTGTTTTAATAAGATAGGATAACTAGAAATACATTCTCAATGACTAACACAATATCTGGGACCTTTCACATGCTTTGATTTATCAGAATTATTTGCTACAGACACCAGAGCTCCAAATGAAGATCCAAATCAAAAGAGAACAGATGTTCCTGAATTATTCTGTTGAGTGTTAAGGTCTTAAAAATGTACTAGATAGTACATCTAAAATGCAAAAAAGAAATAATAATAATAATAAATCTACAATTAATTCATGAATAAAAAAGGAAGAACTAAACACAGCTAATTAGAAACATACAATATACCAAAATTGTTGACACAAATAACAGACCCTCAGAATCCCCCTCTGAAGAAACTAGTGGGAGCCCATTACTTGTCCATTTGAAACAGAGATTGAAAATACAGAAAAGAATTGTAAAGAACAATTCTGCATTGTAAGGGTAATGGATAAGATGATCTAATCAGCCTTTTCCATCTCTCATCCCATTATTGCATTTTGATTACTTCTGGGAGTAAAAGTCCTAGGCACCATTTTTCCCCTTTACACAATAAGATATTCTTCAGTTCTTCTGCATATGCAAAACTGATTTTAGATATACCTACAGACTGAAACATCCAGTGTTAACTTGCAAAAGCTCTATGTAAAATGACAGCTATTTAAAGATGTTGTAACTACTTGTTAACAATAAACATTTAAAATAATGTTTAAAATAAACATATTATTACAGCAACTTTTTACTCATTTTAAATTTCATTTGTAGCCCGAAAGCTCCATTCTAGAGTTACAGGGTATTCCCACATGTGTAGTTCAGTAGAGACTGACAACAGGTACTACAGGTGACAATGAAAAACAGGTCTTGGACTATACTATAAGAATTGTGTACATGCAAACAGAAAATGAGCAATTTATGTATTATTCAGTAACAAAGAACCACTAACCAGAATCAACAAGTTTGCACTGGCTTCCAGTATTTAGGCTCGATAATGGTTTCATCATGATTACAGCCTTTATGATAATCATGTTCTCACTGTTGTGCTCAAAGCTCCAAAATGCCCTTTGTGTTCTTACACCCCCAACAAGGCCTATCAAGTCTTTGTATCTGAAGAAAATTCTGTTCTGCAGCCTCTGCCCTTGGCTGGTAACGCAGGCAGTGTATACTGTTACGTTTCATGCCTTCACATTTAAGTAACAAAAACTATAGATTTTTTCTGTAGACAGAAAAGCATACACTGAAATGCTGGGTTGTGAAGATGATGTCTCCCAGATCATCATTAATTTAAAACAGTGTACAGATAGCAGGAATAAAAAAAAAAAATCTTAAAATAAAAATTGAGATGGACCTTTATTTTCTATAGATCATTTCTCCCCCTACTTTTTACTTCGCAAGCACAGCAGCTTACACTGGATTTCACACTGAAACCAAAGTCATAAAGTATGCCTTCCCACTCCTTCCAATCTTAATGGATGCCTGGGAGTTATTATTTCAAAACATTAAGATTTTAAATGTTTCCTGGTTTAATACAGCAGTGAAAATTAACACCAGACATAGGTGTGGTAAGTGATTGAGCTAAGGCCAAAAGCCATCAAGTGATCATCAGTGTTCCATTAAAGCTACCCAAGGCAAAATCTAAAGTATTAAGAAAAAAAAAAAAGAAACATGAGTTTTGTATTCCTGATCAATAGGCAGAAAAAGCACACATGCTGCACTGTGTTCACATTACAAACTGACACATGGTCTTTGTCTCTTCTAATATGGGGTGGAGACCACTCCATGATTAACACATTACAATCAGCATACCCACATAACTGAATGCTTTCTTGTTTTGCTCTGGTTGGGGTTTTTTTTGTTCTGCTTTAGCAAGATATTCAGTGGCTGAGTTCACATACAAGTATAACCTGAACAAACTTTAAAGCACTGGATGAGCTTTTTTCATCAGTACAGACTTGTGACAGGGCAGGCTGTGTAATACCACCAGTTGGGTATCCATCACATGAGACCTCAGCAAGCACTATCTGCAGAAGAAAATAGCTGCCAGTTCCTGGATGGCTGGTGAAGCCAGCTCCAAGGCTGCCTGACCTCCTCAGCAAAGGCTGGTTACTGCTGGCTGTCTTGTCAGTACATGACAATATAAATAGAAGCTGCTCAGAATTATGCTCATTTGTCCTTAAAAACCATTTAAAAGTATCGTATTAATTACATAAGCTGGGTGTGCATCTTAATTTGTTACAAGTGCATTATAGGTACACTGTCCAAAACTCTCCATCATTTTTTCAAATTTAAATTGCTCCTTAGGCCTTATTTTCTGTCCTAAGTTTGTATGGTATCTCACCCATTTTGCCACAAGACTTGGCAAATCATTAAACTCATAACAGATGACTTTATGAGGCATGCATGATTTTATTCACCTTTATTATATCCCCCTTCAGTCATTCTTCTTCATGATATAGAGGTCTATTTCATTTTCCCCATTTAAAAAGCTATTCTTTTGTCCTTCTCTTCATCTGTTTTCACTTCATTTCATTTCCTGTCCTTATAGTGAAATGACAGAACAGAAGCTCTTCTCAACACAAAGCATGCTGCAAAGTCTTAAGGTCATAAAAACACAGAAATGTGTTTTGCTTTCTATTCTGTTCCTAGCTATTCCTTTATTTGTCTTTTTAATCACACAATTGGACAATAAACAGATATGTTAAGCCGGTACATGAATGTTCTAAATTGTTGGTACTAAACAAAAAAGTAAAGAAATCCAAAACACCGAGGCCTTGTTCAGATATTAAGATGTTCAAGATGAAGGAATACATCCATTAATCTTGCCCAGTTTCCCCCCTAAAGAATTGCAATTTTACATTTCACTTGCTTTATACAGATGTAATTTAAATCAATTTCATTTATTCCTCCCAAAATGTAATGGCATCTCCAGAAATATTCACACTCCCCAGAGGATACAGAATTGCTGGAAATCCTTCTATATACTTTTCTGAATGATAGTGAGATCAGAATCATACTGAGTACAAAGCAGAAGTCATCCTAACAAGTCCAGTAAGGAAGTAGTATCTAAGTAACTGACACAAAGCAAGCCAAAGAAAACCTAGACAGATGTTCTCAGAAATACTCCCAAGTCAAAAAAGAAGTCATTTGGAAATGGTATTACAGATGAAAGGCTAAGTAGCAGACAAATGAATGCTCATTTATTTCAATACAAGAATTGAGCTAGTTTCTGGAAACAGACTAACAGAAGCAAGTGACATCTTGGCAGAGGCACAAGCAACAACATTTTCACCAATCCAAGGCTTTGGCAGTATCCCAGTGAAGAGCTGGGACTTATATTGTTATAACCATCAGTTTCCAACTTCACAACCCAGCTGGGAAAGCCACCTTACAGTTTAAAAGGCTTCTTTTCCCCGTGATCTGCTGGAGCAGGCAACAGCATGCAACACATCTTCAGAATGGGGATTAAGAATTTCAACAGAAAAGTGATAACCTTTAACCCCTATTCTACAAATGATCCACTGGCTTTGCACTAATCTGACTTCTGAATGACTGAGCATGAAATCTTTCTGAGTTGCTTCCACGGACTTACAGTAAGTTGCTACATTCCTGTGTTAATGACAGCTATTTTCTTAAAATGTGCACATTTGACTCTTTATAAGTCAAAAACATTAACTAATGCCAATACCATTTTGTTAAAAGGTGGAAAATAGAGGAGGGCTGAGACTAATTAGTCTCTAGATTAGGAAAACATATTACAGCATAACTGGGTTGGACTTGTCTTAAATTCTTCTAAGTCTATGTCAACAGACAAGACAAACCCAAAATTATTACTACTACTTTAGCTATCTATAGTTTATATAACATAGCTACTTTGTTGTTACAGATCCAGTCAGCCTTCTCCTCATTTGAGGTCTCTGCTTGATGACTCCTCAACATACACCTTAGGTACTCTACTGGATAAAAAAGAGTAGTTATTTATTTCAATTACGCTGGATTATGACTGAACTTCTTTACCCTCCCTTCAGCTTTCTCTAGTGTGAACATCTCCAAAAGCCTAACTCTAGCTGGCACAGATCATAAGACCGAGCAAACTTTAACTCCACGAAACGAAAAAAAAAAACTCAGATTTCTCTATCAAAACAAGTTTGTGTCACTTGGAGAGGAAAGTTAGTGTCATCAATGGAATTTCAAACTCCCTTCATAAAGGAGCACTGCAGTAAGAGGTACATAAAAGTGACTCTCCTGCGCTCAAAATTTCAAGGCAATATTTTGGGTTAGGGTTGTTAGCAATTGAAAACAAATATCAAACAAGCTTCTACTAAAACTACCAAGAAAGGGGAATAGTGTTGATATTTTATACTTTTCTAATGGAAGTTTTAAATATAGTAGGGCCTGGTTTTTTACCCTCTCTTTGATGGGGAATTATGTTATAGCACGTACAGAAGTTCAGGCAGCTATAGACAGTATCAGTTACTGCAGACAGTGTAGTGACTATCACTACCTTCTATGCACATGATAATGGAAAAGGCCAACTCAACCTCATCCTCCGAGCATTTTATTTTTCAGGTCACCTGTTTATCATGGTGACAAAGTTCTTGCTCTTGGTATCACACAAATTGCACCCTGAGCATCTGAAACACAGCACTACTGATTAAATTTCCCCAAAGGCCTAGGCATTCATTTGCTATGACAGATAAAACACCTATGCAAAACCGCTGTAAAGGTTGCAATTACGTTCCAACCTTGAAGCTCAAGACCTGGCCTGAAGCACAAAAAATTCTTCTGGATAGGTTTCTTCTTAGGACATGTTGTTCATACTGGCAACTATAACAGGGTTGTCATACCTGGCACAGATAAAACCATAGGCATAAAGTCGAGACCATTTAAGAAAAGAGAGAAGACTGCAAAGTGACTCAGGCATGTCAGAATGCACCCTAAGGACATTCTCTCTGAACCACATTAAGAAAATATCTGCAATTGGTGTTGTAGATTAACAAAATAAAGAATTCAGTACAATTTATGAGAATCTGATTAAGACAACTACTTTGGCATTAGAAGTTTCAAATGACATTGTAAGAACATGATAAAATTATTGTTATATTGACTACCTTCTTTCAATACAGATTTCAAGATAACTTTGATCAAAAATGATTTTTCACTTTGATGATTCACATTATGACTTCTGTCTGGAAAGGGTAGAGTTAAGTGTCCACTGCTATTTTCATTAAAGACTATTTTATGCCTCAATTGCTCAGAAACCCAATTTTGCTGTAAAGCCAGACTTGGCAGGCAAATGCCACAGCCAAACATGTGGGTTAATAGATTTGTCAAAGCAAGATACATCTTACAGACAAAAGAGGGGAGAAAAGGAAAATGAAAAAAGCTCAAAACAACTTCCAGTACCAAACCAATCCACAAAATTTAAATCCAGCCACTGTATATTTAGAGGGGTACACAGTGTTTTACTAATCAGTTGTGCTGTACATCTGTTTTTCCTTAAAGCAATAAGTATCCTGGCAGGTCTAGAAATTAGCACTCTTGTTAACATAATAACAACAGGAAAACCCCATGCTTTGAACACCATAGCTCCTCAGGCTTTGTGATCACTTACACAACTCAGCTTCCCAAGAGTGCAACAACTCTAGCCCAACCCTGTTTAAAGGCTTAACAACCTGTACCAGTTTGCAACACCTGAAGTGCCCGTGAAACACAACCTCCTGCTGCTTCCACTGTCCAAAAGGGGGATTAATTACACAGCATGTAGTAAGACAATCTCACACAGAGATAAGATATTGATCTATCTTAAAGTTGATTAAAGTTGAGCAGGTTTGGCTGCTAGACAGTCTCCCACTAAGCTAACACACCTGTATAATCAATGAATATACAGATGTTATAGTTAAGAAATACACAGAAAAGATAGGCTAAACAGGTTATCACACCATAGAAGAACAGATGGAAAGCTTACCCTTGTCCTGGCTTCGCAGAGAAGACTTCAGGAGGAACAATCTTCAAAAGAGATCCTTCCCTCCTGGTAGTCAGATCTTAAATGGAATCTAGGAGAGGTGGAGCCAGGCTCCACCCCTTCTGGTAGCACAGGTGAATTGCCTTCACCTGTGCTCCCAGGGCTGACTCATTGCTCGCCTCAGGTGGTCAATCAGATGTTCAGGCCATGATTCAGCAGTTCCCATACACACACCCCAGATTTTTCACAATGCTTTTTTGGATATATTCTTATCACTTGACCAGTACCCTGATACAGCCTCCAGCCTACAGTTTGTCAGTTAAAGATAGGGCTCATTTCTCTACCTGCTGGGTAGACATGCTAATTAACTATACAGTCTTTTAAGATGCTCCTATCTCCAAAGACAAGTTTAGTCACTGCACTGTGATTAGGAGTTCCTTCACTTAATCACTTCAGCAGCTTCACTGTAGCTCACTTTAATGAAAGAATGTATTTGCTGTATCTAGGGATACACACCCCAAGATTTGTAAAGAAAGTTCTTACTGACAACATCTTTCACTTAGCTGTAGGAGGAGAGTGGAACCCTACTTGAACTCCCTTCTTGAGGGGGACAGCTGTAAATCAGTTTTGTAAGAGAGAGGCAATTCCTATGCAGCAGCCTAGAGGGGGACACTCTCAGAACCCTGCCTGAGAAAGACTCAGTCAAACATGCCGCTTTAGGAAAACTTAATTTGTCAGTTCAGTTGTGAGGCTGACAGTCAGGGATCTATTCACACAAACAGCACCTGCCCCCATACTTCTTCCACAAAGACAAGAGGGGAAAGCAACACTACATTACCTTTCCCAGTATGCTGGGTTTTCTTGCTCGCGTGTAAACAGGGACCAGGATCTGTCCTAGTAGTAATCAAAATCACCAAGAGGTGGAGACTTGGAAGGGGAAAAAAAAATGACTAGTTCCCTGTAACAAGTGGAAGTTGTAAACTGAGAAATTATTGAAGTGTTTCCCTATGGACCTTTCATACTTACTTTGACTTCATGGAATTTTAAGAATACTTTGAAAATTTAATTTTTGATGCACAATAAAAAATAACCAAGTAAAAATCAGATTGTCAACAGAAATATTTAACTCAAAAAAAGTTCTGGCACTTTTACTGAGCAACAGTGGGAGAAGTGAAACTAGACAATAAACATAAAAAGTCCCACCAGGTAATAGAAAATTAATTCTTAATCTAAGCCTTCCTCCTTAGAAGCAGAAAATACAAATTCTTCTCAGAGATGCACAGAGCCTTTTGAAATGATGTAAGGTACTTAAACATATGACAAGCATTAATAGGAGTAGCCCAGGTAGACTCTAGCACATCAATTTTCAAAATACATTATTTAACCTAGCTAAACACACTGCCTTTTGTTTGTTGAATCATTAACAAATTGAAATGAGGTTTAGAAAAAATTGATAGAGCGTAATGTACAGACACAGACGTGATTTTGGTGCACTACCATCTTGTGGACTACCTAGGAAAAACAATTAATGGAGTTTTATATAAACGACCAGTTCACAGTCAGAGAATATACTATCTGTGAAAAGAGTCCTAAAATTGAGTTGGGTTTGTTTGTTAAGATTTTGCAGATTGTATCATAACATAACAATGCATGACAGCAGCAGCCTTGAAAAAAGTTTCACCAAAACTCCAAGATTATACATAGCAACTGCAGATCCACCAAACACACTGCTGGCTCTCATGAAACTTGTACAGAATTGCACAGCTCCGTGACTTTGACCTGCACACACATGGGAATTTCTCCTGTAGGCACAGCTGTACATCGTAGCCTAAAAGATAAAGCCTAGTTTTTAATACCAGCATCTGGGATATGATAAGGCTGATTAAGTTAGCTATCTCTAACACATCTGTATACACATCTATCTACACATGTGTAGTTGTATATAATATACACACACAGTATATCCAAAAATGCCTTCTACGACTTGGTTTTCACATATGTAAACATTGTATACATAATATGAACTCCAAATGCATTTAAAAACATACGTACCTCCCATGCCCACCCCGCCTATACATGTAATAATTAGCACATTGTGGTTGTATAGAAGTTACTGCAGGCAGATACCCAACCGTGATTAACACTAATGCTTCTTCCTGCAGCTATGGAGTAAATCACATTTCTGACAGCTAACCATTTAAGGACTGGCCACAGCCACCTAACGTGCCCCTGAACATCCCTACTGCAATCCCAGACAAGGCATTAGTATTTGCATTCCCCTCTCCATACTCTAGCTGTGCTGCTACTTAGCTCTACAACATAGCACATTTCTCCAGTGCAAAGATGTTGAACAGAGAGACTTTCAGAGCTCTTCTTGTTACTGGTAAGATACCTATATCATTAGGCTGGAAAGCAATTTTAAGTGACTGGGAACTGCATGACAAGAAAGGAAGGGAGGAAAGCAGCCCAGCTTTCTGTTAAATGAGAACAGAGTTTCTGCCTGCAGGAAGAGTACAAACTGGCACGACTGCCTCACTCCTAAACGTGGCCAGGCCTCCCAAGTACACTGACCACAGCCACTACCAAGGTCCAGCTTCCTGCTCTGCAACCTTAACAAGCAGTCAGTGTTTGGAAAAATAACACAGGCACCTCGTGGTATCGCCATCCTGAAGTTTATCTCCCATAATGATTCCCCTCAAACTCCATTTCAGGGGGAGGAGAGATAGTGAGATTGTGATAAAAAGCTTACAACATGTCCATCTATCTAACTCGCATCAATAAAATATTATGGACGTTTTCCTTCAAGTTCTATAAAGCCAGTGAGCATGCCAGCTTAATCTGTGCCCTGAATTGGTATGCAGTCAGTGCACTTTGAGAGAAAACAAAACAAAACAAAAACACATTCTATTTCAAAATCACATCACCTGTTGCAATTGCACCACACTTTTGCTGCACCTATAAGACAGAAGCTTTATCCCACAAAGAATGACTTAAAGCTGAACAAATTCTAATTCTGACTAGAGTGACATCCTTTCAGAATCTAAAAAAAGAAAGAAAAAAAAAGGAAATTCAAAATAAATGCAGTTTTGGTAAGAAGGAAATTAACATTATTCAGATAGTTGAAGCTTGCAAAAAATGAAAGATGAAAAACTCGATAAAGAGCCTGAGATACTGTATGAAGATGATGTTTACTTCCACATATTACCCCAAGTAACACAACTAAAATATTATTTCTCAGTAAAATGCAATTGTTTCTGAAATTTAGGCAGTATCACTGAAATATTTCTCAGCATCAACACAAGAATTAAAAACATAGCTGGCAACCCTTCCACAGCACGGAAAAATACTTCTAGGATTATCAAGTGCGATGAGCCATTCAACAAGTTGTATAACTGACCAAATATTTATAGGGGTCACCACTGGTAAGTAAGGCGCTGATATGAATGCTGATATGCAAACATGACTTTCTACTTTTACTGTTCAGTATGTTGTTAAAAAGTATTAAAGTTCAGATTGGAATCACAGATATTAAACTTTGAGCTACTCTATTAATTTTCACTTCATTTGCAGGAAAATACTTAACTCAAAATATAAGAAAATCCCTTTAAGTATCATTTCCAATGCAAAAAAAAAATGGTTCAATTATTTAATTTCAGGGTTTTTTTGGAAGAGGAATCTTTTATTTTTAAGAGAACTTGAGGTATGGAATACTGATAAAGAGGAAAATACAGCCTGGATCCTAAACTTTATCCAAGAGAAAAAAAGTGATAGTAATCAAAATCTACTGACAGCTGACTGACATGACTGAACTATAACAATACCACAAACCATTCGTTAAACAAGCACTCGCAGACATGGAGACAGTGACAGCAATATACTCATCTACTCAGCCCAGTGTTTACCCAATCTGAGAAGAAATCACCGTTCTGATTCACAGATTTATACCTCATCCAAAGTGGAAAATGGAGCTGGCTGTTGGCAGCAGGTGCTTGGCTCCCATGGGAACTTTCACTGTTACTATATATTCTGGACCTTTTCTGTGAATTAACAAAGCAGAACAAGCTGATTTCAAAGCACAGGTTTGCTTGCCTATGGTTCACAATGTTATCAGTTGGGAATACTTTGTGACACTTCATAAAGCCATAATTTTACGGATGTGTCTTCCTACCACATGTGTTGTAGCTGAAAGATACCTTCCTTCAAAAATAATTTTTCAGTGCTTAGTGCACAGTTAATGATACAACTGTTTTGCTAAAAGTGTTTCTGAAATCTTAAAATTGAAGGCTCGTCAGGAACATCCAAAGAGATCTGTTATGCAGGAGTTATTGTAATAAAAGCAAGGAGTTGTCCCGGACCCAAATGTGAGCAGGTCCTAGTATGTCTGAGGAAGTCATCGTTTTGGAATCCTGTAGACACATGCAGTCAAGCAATTCCATTTAGCTGCAGAGATGTTGGGCACTGACACAAGAATTTGAACTCATACCTAACAAGAAAACTATATGTAAATTTTAGCTAAAGATTTGACCCAGGCTCTTGCCTTGATTTCAATTTTCTCACAGTACTGTGCCACTGAGCTCTGTGAACAGAAATGTCCTTGAAAAACAGAAACAATTAACCCAAGTATAATGGATTAATCCCAGTAGTTACTCTAATTCCTTCTATATACTGACATAGCTAGTGAAATATGGCACATAATGCGGGCAGCCTTGGAAATTTCTTAACATGTTTCAGAGAAGAAAAAAGAAGTTTTAATAGAAAGCTATTGATACTTGAGCAGAAAGTAATTTCTCTCATTTTTCCTCTGCAGAATTTTGTCATGTGCAACATTCTGCCTTTTTCAAAATATATTAATAGATGAGTTGAGGTTAGATGTGACCTTTCAAATATTTTTAAAAGGTTTTTTCAAAAGTAAGTATTTTCAAAATAAGAACTAATGACATTAGAAATGAAGTCTTCTGTTGCAGAGATTACATTAAGTACTATCTAATAATTCTGTTTACAGCAATGAAAATTTCAAAGCATAAACATTCACATATCATCATCCATGGATCTATGATTAGTATGTAATAGTCAGCATTGTGAGCTCCACAGCTCACAATTGTTCACCACTGTTTGCTGGTTTAAGCAGCAGCAACACCAGAATAGACAAAAAAAAAAAATCTTTTTTTCATAGTCACAGGAAGGGAAAAGGGAAAAGGGAAAAGGGAAAAGGGAAAAGGGAAAAGGG